>JAKSZT010054518.1:3826597-3916140 GCA_026826555.1 Tolypeutes matacus | reverse complement strand
TCATCCGCCTATGGACGGGGAAACCGAGGCTCAGAGAGGTCACTGCCAAAGGTCACAACAATCAGTGAAGTGGACGCCAATGTCATGCCACCATACAGAGAGGGAAACTGAGGCTGCGAGAAGTGATAGGTCATCTCCCTGAAGCCTGGCTAGAAACTGGGCCTGTTCTATTAACCCCTATGTTACCAGATGTACTGAAATAATTACAGCAACAAATGATAATTCTCATTCTTTTCATCATTAACTCCTTTGCTAAGGCAGAAAGAGCATGTGCTATCACAGATGAGGAAACTGAGGCAAGAGGTTTTCCATGTGTATTCTTCTCCCATTGCCCCCGACCCCAGGCCCACCCCGACCCAAGCCAGCTCCCGGCCCAGCGGCAGCAGTGTCTCCACATGTCACATTTATCCACCCACTCACCCTCAACACGACAGCTCTGGGAGGAGAGGCCTATTCTTACTCCCATATTCCAGATGAGGAAACCGAGGCACGGAGAAGACCAGAAGCATCATCATGGTGAGGAGAGGCCGGTTGGCGAATGGGCCCCTCTAAGAGGGCAGCCGTGCAGATCTGCAAAAGGTCAAGAGGGCCTAGAAATCCAGATCTGGGTGCACAATCTGCTAACCTTTGCATGCTGGCGCACGCTCTCTCTCTCTCTCTATATATATATATATGTATAATTTGTGTGTGTGTGTTCTGGGAGCCCATCTCCCGGAGAAAGCGCACTTCATTCTCAAGAGGTGGGATGGGTACAAGAACTGGGAGGCCCTCTGGAAGCACTTCCCGGGGAAGGCGATGTCACGAGCGAGATCTTCCAGGCAAATGACACGGAGCCTCCCCGGGCGCTCGTCAGAGACTGTGTCAGCGGGGTCATCTCATTCTTTTTTTTTTAAAGATTTTATTTATTCATTTATCCCCCCCTTGCTGCTTGTGCTCGCTGGGTCAGCTAACCACGCCGTGCGGGCGGGCTTGCCTTCACCAGGAGGCCCCGGGAACCAGGAACCGGGAACCGAACCCGGGGCCTCCCATATGGCAAACGGGAGCCCCACTGATTGAGCCACAGCCGCTTCCCGGTCATCTCGTTCTTGACCTTGGCTTGTGCCCGTTTCAGGATGAGTTCCTGGACAGCCTTCCGATCTGGAGACCCCCAGGTCACCTAAGGGTCCAGCTCTTCAGAGCTGTGGGGTCACTTTCACAAATATGCCCAGGCAAAGCCTTTCTGTGGCCCTCCGCCCCCGTCAGCCCACCCCGCTGACCCGCTGCTGCTTTTCCAGAAGTGCGCTCTGAGGGCCTGAGAAGCTTCTGCTTTTTCAGGAGATTTTCTGGGACCGAGGAGCTGCTTTTTCTTGGCTCTTCTTTTGCCATCTTTCCGATACGGCAACTACTCTTAATATATAGAGAGAGATTTTAAAATAGTAGCATGAGCCAAACAAAACCCATCTCCAGCCCGGCCTGGGCAAGTGGGCGGCCAGGCTGCGACCTCGGGACGATGGCGAGGAGCCAAGGTCCTGCTCCAGGCTCCACTTTCACCAGCTGCTGTGCAACCTCGGGCCAACACCTTAACCTCTCTGAGCCTCCGAAGAGGAGGACACGGAGACATCGGAGACAGCCACGTGAAGATGAGGCAAAGCCTGCAGGGACACAGCACCAAGCCAAGGAGCCCCTGGGCCATCAGAAGCTGCGAGTGGCAAACCAAGATTCTCTCCTGGAGACACCTTGGCCTCAGACCTCTGGCCCCCAGAACTGAGAGAAGCCATTTTTTGTCATTTTAAACTACCCCGCAGGTGGTGACGTGTTACCTGGGAAACTGATACACCCCCTGAGGAAGCTCCAAAAGACACATGAGCATTTCCGGGGCCCAGTTTTTCTGGACCAGACCCAACCTGCAGCACATGCCCCTTCTTGGCTGCGCTGGAAGCCCCTCTCCTGGAGGGGTTCTGCTGACAGGGCCCACGGGGGGGGAGGGGGCTGACATTGGCCCGAGGGTGACTTTTGCGTGCCGGAACAAAGAGTTCCAAGATACATCCCATGGCTGCCAGGAGGCGCAGGATGAGCACGGCGATCTCTCCCTGTGCACAGAACAACTTCTTCCAGAAGAGTCTACAAGACACTATTAACCAAAACTGTGGGAGCGATGGCAGCTGGGGATCGGGGGGAGCCGTTACTTTTCATGGAGGGCCCCCCGGAGGCCGTCTCACTGGACTTGTTCCATTTTTGCTTTCACACCCCCTTTTCACTTCCCTTGTCATTTCCTTCAAGTCAGCAGTTGTCGTCTGGGCAGGAGCTCTCATGAGCTACGCGTGTCCGAGGCTGCCCTCCTGACCTTTCACGTGTGGGAGAGGAGGAAATCGGGCCCACTCTGTAGATGAGGAAATCGGCACTCGGAAGAAAACCAGGTTCCCACAGACCCCAAGCACCTGGGTTTGAAGTTGGGGTTCCGAGGGTCCAAGAGTAGTGGGTTGAAGGGCGTCCCTTGGACCTTACTCGGAAGCAGAGTCTTTAGATGGAATGAGCTGAGGCCCTGGACGCCCTGGATTCAGGCCGCCCTAAATCCAATGACCAGTGTCCTCGGAAGAGGAGAGAACAGAGATACACAGGGAGGAGGCCACGGAAGACGAGGCAGGGCCTGGAGGGCTGCCGCTGGAAGTCATGAGACGCCCAGGACCCAGAAGAGAGGCACAGAACAGTCTCCCGACAAGCTTCCAGAAGGAGCTGATCCCAGACTTCTGGCCTCCAGGACTGAGAGGGAATGAGTATCTGCCCAGTCACCCAGTGCGTGGTCATTCATTACAGCAGCCACTAGAACTCACACACGCAGAGGCACTTACCCAGCGAGGCGCCCACAGCCCGCTGTGGCAGAAGGGGCCACGGAGGCCGGCTCCCGGGCGGCGGGGATGGGTGGGCCAGCCACCCGCACTCACCCAGCCCTCAGAGCAGACCTCTCACGCTCAGGGCTGCCGCCCAAGGGAGGATGCTCACACCTTCTCCCTCCATCACACCCTCACTCCTCGGGGGCCAGAGATGCTCCCCCACGTTTAACTGTGCGCCTGTTTTAAAAAGCCTAATTCACAGAGTTGTAAGAGCTAAATCATTCTAGAATCCACCGGCACGTGAATGGGTAGCAAGTGGGGGTCCAGCCACACGGCGGAGGGTTATCCCACTGTAAAAAGCGCAGCGTGCTGACGCAGCGACAGCCCGGGCAAACCTCGAAAACATTAGGCTCGGCGAAGCAAGCCGGCCACGAAAGGACGAAGACTGTGCATTCCACTTACACAAAATATCTAGAAAGAGCAAATACCAGAGACAGGAAGTAGACCAGGGGCTGGGTGCAGAGTTCCTGTACGGGTAGGACAACACTGTAAATGCAATCCCTGCCACTGAACCCTCTACTTACATATGGAGAAAACGGGGCATCTTATGTCTACTTTACCACTGTAAATAAGTTTTTAAAGACACAGCGCTATATACTCTCTCTCCCATTTTTTTCCCCACCGAAAATTCTTTTACCGTTGGCCACTTCCTTCTTATGCCTTCCCTGGGTGCCGCTACCTACGTCTCAGCCCCCTGCGGCCCTGCCCTGTGGCTAACTTCTGGGATCCCACATCAATAATTTGGTGCCAAAGTTTGATCATCCTTTTCATTCTTTGTGATGTACTGTTTTCTTGGAAGTGTTGTCACGTTACCTTTTGTTTTGCCTTTTCCTTTCCTTTATTTTTAATTGTGGTAAAACATATAACATAATTTTATGCCATTTTAACCATTTTTAAGTGGATAATTCAGTGGCATTAAGTCACATTTGTGATGTTTTTCAACCATCACCACTCTCTAGTTCCAAAACTTTAAACCAAAACTTTCCATCACCCCAAACAGAAACTCTGTACCCATTAAGCAATGACTGCCCTGGTAACCTCTGATCCGACTCTCTGACTCTAAGAGCTTGTTGATTCTGGGCGTTTCATGTCAACAGAATTAAACAATATTTGTTCTTTGTGTCTGGCTTCTTTCACTTATTGCGATGGCTTCAAAGTCCATCCATTTGCAGCACATACCAGCACAGCACTCCTTTTCATGGCTGAATAATATTCCATCGTCTGGAGGGACCACACTCCATTTATCCATTCATCCGCTGCCAGTGACCTGGGTGCTTCAACGGGCTAGAGATTTTTTTTTTTTTTTTTAAAGATTTTATTTATTTATTCATTTATCCCCCCCTTGCTGCTTGTGCTCGCTGGGTCAGCTAACCACGCCATGCGGGCGGGCTTGCCTTCACCAGGAGGCCCCGGGAACCGAACCCGGGGCCTCCCACATGGTAAACGGGAGCCCTACTGATTGAGCCACAGCCGCTTCCCTGGGCTAGAGATTTTGATGAAACCAAACCCAAGCCCCGGTTTGCTCCGGGACCTTCCAGCAAGTCACTCAAGCTCTCTGAGCCTCAGGTTTGCACAGACACACATGTCCCTCCAGCATTATAAAAGGAAGAAGGCTCATACCCACAGCCGAGAAATACCAATCAAAACACGGACATGGCACTCGCCTGTCGGGACTGCAGACGTGCTGGAAGGTAGACCCTCCCAGGCGCTGGGGAGGCTGCGGGACGACTGAGAGAGTAAACAGCAAGGGCCCTTCTGGAAAACAGACTTAGCGCAGTGAGGCTCCCCCAGTGCCCTCCAACCCAGAAATGCCACTCCCAGCACATCCTGAGGAAATTCCTGAGAACTACAAGGCGGCAGGCTCCAGGATGCTCCCCGTGGAGGCAGGAGGTGGACACAATCTAGGCATCCGCCACTAAGGGAAAAAATAAAGCGTGACGAGCGCAGCCTAGGAAGCCCAGGCGGCAGCGAGGCGCACCGAGCAGACACGCTCGGGGCCACGAGCAAAGCCAGGGGGCAGTGCTGCGTTCGTGACGACGTGGCCTGCGCCCAAACGGGAACGGTGATGCTCGCGGGCGCTGCGCTTGAGCCCTGCGGGGAGGTCTTACCTGTTCTGCAGGTGACGTGCCAGAGCCCAGAGCCTGGAGCCACTTCTCAGGGTCCCACGACGACAGGATTTGAACCCACGCCCACCCCCCTCAGCCCCTCTCTGAGTACAGACTCCCAGCAAGACGTGGGGTGCGGGGACCCACTCGTGATTAAGGACGTGGCACACCCGGGCACAAATTTAGGCACTGGGGATTCCACCGGGAACGGCTCAAAGGACCCTGTCCACAGGGCAGACGGTCTGCGGACAAGCAGGCAGGGGATGAGATCGTTTCAGAGAGCAACAGCTGCTGTAAACGTGGACGTAAACCGGGGGGCACACGGACGGTGAAGCCGCGAGCGCAACGGCGAAGTAACTCAGGTGTGTTCTGCAGGAAGGATGTTCCAGGCGGAGGAACAGCCATTGCAAATGCTTGGAGGAAGGGCGGAGCTTTGGGGCCCAAGGAGAGAGAGAAGGCCTGTGTGGCTGCAGCGCAGAGAGGGGAGGGGAGGGTGGTGGGAGATGGAGGCGGCACGAAGGCGGGTGACCAGAGTCAAGGGTTAGTCTAGAGGCTAAGTGACTGGACTAGCCAGACCAAAGATGCAGGGCTGAGGAAGCAAGGACAGCTCCTGGATTGGGGGTCTGAGCAACTTGGGAATCAAGGTGTCACTGACCTGGGGGAGGGGCAGGGGTGCCAAATGAGGGCTCTGACAAGTCAAGAGAAACACCTACAAGAGAGGGGAACAGCACCTCACAAAGAAGGTGCTCAGCACCGATCCTCATCAGGAAAGTGAAACTGAAATCACCAGGGCACACTGCCACACGCCCACCAGACTGGCCAGACTTTCCAAGTCTGACAAAACCAAGTGCTGACAGGGATGGAGCATGACACCGACTCTCAAAAATGAGTGGTGTGGTTGGTGGGAACGCAGGATGGTACAGCCACTATGGAGGACTGTTTGGCAGTTCCTAAAGAAGTTGAATATAGACTTGCCACGTGACCCTGCAATACCACTACTGGGTATATACCCAGAAGAACTGAGAGCAGTGACACGAACAGACATCTGCACACCGATGTTCATAGCCACATTATTCACCATTGCCAAAAGCTGGAAACAACCCAGCTGTCCATCAACAGACGAATGGATAAACAAACTGTGGTCTATTTACACGATGGAATATTATGCAGCTGTAAGAAGAAATGAAGTCATAAAGCATATGGCAACATGGATGAACCTGGAGGACATTATGTTGAGTGAAGCAAGCCAGAAACAAAAGGGCAAATACTGTATGAATGCATTACTATGAACCAAATATATTGTGTAATATATTGTTTGATTCACACACACAAAAAAAACAAAAAAACAAACAAAAAACAAATCAACAAAAAAAAATTTACATGTTTCCATTACATTTAATTGAGAAATGTATATATTTATTCATCTGTGTTTAGTTTTTAGTTTTTTATTGCTTATGTTTTCAATTATTAAATGTACAAAATAAAGTTTAAAAAAAAATGAGTGGTGTGAGTGAAAAGTGCCTCAGTGCTTTGGAAAACAGTTTGGTACTTCCTAGTAAAGTTAAACATATACATACCAGGACCGGCAGGTCCTACTTATAAACTCTACAAGAATTCAGGCACATGGACTTGGGGGCAGAGATTCGGGAATATTCATAACCCGGAACTGAACCCGAATAGGAGGGATAAACCGCGATAGCCTTGTGGAATATTACACAGCCGTGAAAATGAGGGGTAGCTTCTTGCAGCCACAAGGTGAGTCTCACAAACCACACAAAGAAACATCAGCAAGACAAAAAGACAGTCACAGCACATTCAAGTCCAGAAGCAGACAGAACTAAAGCCCGCTGCTCAGGGCTGGGCACAGACATGGCGATGCGAAAAGCAAAGCAAGCGGGGGCTTGGTTTCCTCAGCAGGGGCTCCTGGCTGTGGACGAGGTTCTGGATTTCTACCTGGGGGGTGGACGAGGTTCTAGTTTTCATATGGTTGGTGATTTAAGGGTGCCCATTTTAGTTGTTCGTTTATCTGCAACTGAAGTGTGCAATATTGCACAAAGCCGCGGAGTTAAAAACGATAAGCGTGAGGCTGCAGCAGGTGGAAGCTGGGGGGCCTGGGAGGCGGCAGTAAAAGGAAACGCCGAGGCCTGGGTAGACCTTCAGACGCGCCAGGGGATCTGGGCTGACCTGGCACAGACGTAAAGCAGGCAGGACGGGCAGGGGAGGTGAAGTGGGGAGAAGACCCCCGCCCCGTCATTCTGGCACCCCAAGGGCCCCAGAGGCCCCCAGGATCTTTCCAGCCCAGAGGTCGAGGCAGGCATCGAACGCAGCCCACAGACCCAGCTCCGCACTTCCAGGGCGCCGCAGCTAACCCGGGATGGGGAGGGCGGCTGGGAGGCCCGCGGGCACAGGCCGAGGATGGGGCCAGGAGGGTCAGGGCGGGAGCAGGAGGCGCAGGGGTCCCGGCCCCCCGGGGCGGAGGGCAGCCAGGCAGGGGGAGGCCGGCTCAGTGGGGGGGGGTGCTGGCCTCCGATTTGCACAAGGAGGCTTTTGTGTAAGAGGCTGCTGGAAGAAGACGTGCACTCACGAGGAAGCAATCGGACAAATCCAAAGTAAGGGGCATTCTGCCAAACACCGCCTGGCGTGGTATTCACAAACACCAAAGCCTGAAAGGCCGAGTTTTCAAAGAGAGAGAGAGAGACAGGGAGGACAAGTCTACAGTAAAAGAGGAGAAAGAGACTCAACCAAGCGCAGCACGTCACGCTGGACTTAAAACTCCAAATAGGATGCTGCTAGCAGGGGCGTGCCTCGGACAACAAGGGGTGCTGGATCAAAGAATGACGGCTGCCGAGTGTCCTGAGCGCGGCCACGGTCTGGGGTGGCAGAAGACGCCCTTGCTCCCACGGCCGCAAGCTGCAGGAGTGCGAGGTGAGACGTCGTGGACTCTGCAAGTGGCCCTGGGGCGGTTCAGCACCCAGAGAGAAGGCACTGCGGCAAGGGGTGGGCAATTGGTGGCGCCGGGTAAGGCATCGCGAGTTCACTGTGCTAGTCTCCCAGTTTTTCCAGAATAAAAACTCAGGACGGAGAAGGAACACGTTTGGCTGCTTTCTGGCCTGTTTTCCAAGTCTGAAAGCTCCCTCGTGGGAGCTGCTTGAGAAACTAAGACACAAGCACACCGGGGGACAGGGGGTGGGTTCAGGGCTACTTCCATGGTCAATCAGAGGGACCAGGTGACGGGAAGGGTTCGGCCAGAGAGTGCCAAGTGGGGAAAGCAAGACGCGAGAAAGCGAGCACCGCCTAGTTTGATAAAATGTGACAAGAGAAGCCCTCTGTGTGGATACGGCTAGAAGGTTGTGACAAGAGCAAACTGTGCCGGCTCCACTGCCTGCAAACAGCCCGACCCGGGAGGCACTTTTATTAATCCCGTTTTACAGACGAGGAAATAAGGCACAGAGAGGTTGCATAACTTGCCCAAAGGCACACACTGGTAACTGGCGGGGTCAGGATTCAAACTCGGGGCCCCGGTGCCAAAGCCCACGTACTTGGAACCACCTCAGCTCCTGGTCGCCGAGCCCCACACGGGATGGAGGGGAGCCTGGGGGTCTGAGGACTTGCACTGACCTCTGACTGTGACACCGCCAGCCACCCATTTCGGTGGCACCTTCAGCTCCCCGTGCGCCACCCTGTCCCACGCCTCTCACCCGGGTGGGAGGGCACCCCTGTGGGCACCGAGGGCAGCCTCTCGGCTCAGCCAGGGGGTCTCCCCGAGGCCCCAGAGCCCGGCTGGCCTGGCAGGCGCCACCCCACACACCCGAAGGGGGAGCTGCCCCTCCCACGTTGTCCGGGGTGAAGAAGGATCTGCCCCGGGGCTTGTGGCAAGGGCCAGCAGGCCGACAGTGCAGTCTGGAACTGGGGCCCATTGAGGAATACGCCTTCGGGATAGGTTTCCAGATCCACCCGTCCACCCCTGCCTTCAGGCAGAGTCTGGCAAAGGCCATGGAGGCCCCCCGGGCCCCGCCCTGTGCACACCCGTGGGCCCCCCCCAACTGGGGTGGACAGAACCTGAACTCTGGCACACCCCAGTCCTGATTTCTCTCCCAGTTTATTAGAAAACACTTCCTCCCAGGCCAGCTGCCAGGACATGGACAGGCAGGGTGCAGGCGGGACCGCGGGGTTAGCCTGCAGGGCGCTAGTCAATGGCTTCTTCCTGCACCTGCCAGGCCCCTTCCGACCCTGCTGCCCTGGGCCTCCTGGCCTCCACCCAGCATCCCACTGCCCGTTAGCCTGGAACAGGCTGCCCTGCCATCTCTCACTGCTAACTAGGTGGGGGACCTTGAGTTGTTTCCCCTAAGGGAAAATAAAAGATGGAACTGAGTGATATCCAAGTCCCAGAGCTAACAATCTGCGAGGTTATAAAGCCTCCCCTGATTAAAAAATAAATAAATAGGAAGCGGCTGTGGCTCAATCAGTGGGGCTCCCGTTTACCATATGGGAGGCCCCGGGTTCGGTTCCCGGGGCCTCCTGGTGAGGGCAGGCCCGCCCGCACGGCGTGGTTGGCTGACCCAGCGGGCACAGGCAGCAAGGGGGGGATAAATGAATAAATAAATAAAAATCTTAAAAAAATAAAAAAATAAATAAATAAATAAATAAATAAATTGAAAGGTACCACCCACCCCCCTCAAGAAGTCTTGGGTACACGTCCAAACAAAATAATCTCTAACACTGTAACAGAGACAGAGAAAGTCAGCGAGAAGCAACATGGAGATCAAGTCGGGGCAAAGAGGCCCTCATGGTTTTTCCTGCCCGTCACCCTTTCCCCCTTCTGCTAACAGCCCCTCTGTTTTCTTTTAGGGAACTATCTCAACCCCACCTCAGTCCTAGTGGTGTCAGGGAGAACTTCCCTCCCCAGCTCTGGGGATGATCACGTGACCAAAGCCTGACCAATCAGAGCAGGCCATTCCTCGACTCACAGTGATTGGTTCAAGGATGAGCATATGACCCAGGGCCAGCCAATGAGAGCCAAGAAGCATTCCCGCCACAACTCTCTCCTCTAATTACCCTAAAACCTCCTTGGCTGGTTCATTTTGTAGATCTCTTGGGAAATCCAAGGCAGCCAATTTCTCCCACGAGGTGCAGATGGCCATTCAGTTTCATGTGGTGCCCCAGATGCAGCTGTTGGCAAATGATGCGGAAGCACACAGACAAAAACACGGGAGTCTCCCGCGGGGTGGCATTCAGCCTGGAGCCACGCGCCACCAGGGGACTCAGAGGAGGAAGGGCGGTCACGAGAAGGGCTCTCGCGGACACCGGGCCAGCTCGTGGGTATCCAGACTTGCAGTGTCATTGCTACTTCTCTTTATTTTTTTAACCTCATGCATATGAATGATACAAATGCACGGATGCTACACCTCCACAGTCCTATGTGGAGTAAAATCACAAACAGAACGGACAGACCTTGGTCACGCAACTACAGCTCATACAGTTTCTGCTGGTGAGGATAAGAAAATGAAGCAAATGGTTCTACTTTAAATGCTGAACTAAGGGTTAAAGGCAGCAGGGAGGGACACCTCCTCGCCAGTCCAGGACGACTGGCTGGGACCAAGATGCCGGCATAAGGACCCCTGCTTCTGCTTTGTCCCACTGAGAGGGAGCTGGAGCCAGAACCAGATTCATACCCTCCTCTGGCCCCTCCACCAGGACAGGTGCGGCTTTCTTTACCACCCACAGACAACCCTAATGGCATCATCCTAAACTCATGTCCCCTCCGCCTTCTTGTTGGGGCAGGGAAGGGGTCAATCAGAAGATACTGATGCTCGAGCAGGGGAAACACCAGTCACTGGACTCCAAGAGTAGGCACTGAAATCCAGACAGAACTCACTAAGACTCAGGCCCTGAATCCATGACTCTGAGGAGTTTTGTGCTTCTGTTGCACCCCAGGAGTAAGAGATGATGGCGGCTCAGTCTGGGCTGGAAGCCATGGAGGCAGAGGGAAGCAGGCCACAACCTGCCACTGGTCACAAAGATCCCTGTGAAACTGCCCTTGTCTTTTAAACATCCAGCAACAAATATTTGAAAACCTACAATCACATACCAGACATTGTTCCAGAAGCTGGGAATACAGCAGTGAACAAAGCAGAGGTCCCTGCCCTCAAAGACCTAACATTTTCATGGGGAGGAAGAGACACAAAACAAACACGAAACATACATCCACACAAACACTCGAGCATGGATGCTCACAGCTGCATTATTCATCAGAAGTAAAAGGCGGAAACCACCCAAATGCCCACCAACTGATAAATGAATAAACAAAATGTGCTCTGTCCACACAACGGAAAAAGCCATAAAAAAGGAATGAAGTTCTGAGACGTGCAACACAATGAGCCTTGAAAGCATAAATTCTAAGGGAAAGAAGCCAGACACATAAGGACAAATGTTGTAATGATTCCACTTATAGGAAATATCTAGACTAGACAAATGCACCGTGTCAGGAAGTAGATTAGAGGTGGCCAGGGGCTGGGAGGAGAGGGAAATGGGGCAGTGCTGTTTACTGGGTGCAGGCTCTGTTTGGGGTGATGGATGGTGGCACAGCGCTGTGAATGCATTAATGCCCCTGGACTGGACACTTAAGGTGGTTAAAATGGGAATTTTACAGAAGGCATGTGCTGGCCCAATAAAACTGAGTGCCAAAAGGGAATGGAGGTCTATATATGCTGCACCATGGATGAGCCTTGAAACACTGAGGCTGAGTAAGAGAAGCCAGCCACAAAGGATTGTCTGATTCCATTTATGTGAAATGTCCAGAAAAGAAAAACCATGGCTCATCCACTTTAAATGGGTGAATCGTGGTATATTAATTATGTCTCAAAAAAGCCGTTAGGTGCTCGCTTCGGCAGCACATATACTAAAATGGGAACGATACAGAGAAGATTAGCACGGCCCCTGCACAAGGATAACAAACAAATTTGTGAAGCGTTCCATATAAAAAATTAAAAAAAATCTGTTAGGGAAAAAAAACACAATAAACGTGATACACAAGTAAATCACCTGGTATCTTAGAGGGGGATAAGGGCTACAGAAAAAATAAAGCAGGGCAAGGAGAGCTGGGGGAGCAAGGGGGGGGGGAACTTGCCATTTTAAAAGAGGATGGTCAGAGTGGGCCTCGGTGAGCAGGTGAGGTCTTGAAGAGAGCCCTAGAGGAGGTGGGAGACACGAATATCCAGGGAAAGGGAGAGAAGAGCGCTGGAAGGCGCCTGCTGGGGCTGAGAGGGTGGGGGCAGGGGACGAGGCTGGAAGGCCCCAGTGCCGGGCCGGGCTGTGACCTGCCTGCAGTTTGAACCCTCTAGGGGAGCAGGCCGGTGCAGGGGCGAGTAGGAGGAGGCAGGAATCCAGGTGAGAGCAAAGGCGCCCTGGACTGGGGCCGTGGCAGCGGCCGTGGCCAGCTGGGGGTGGATTCTGGATCTATTTCCAAGACGGAGCTGAAAAACTTCCCAGTGGGTTCAGCACTGGATCTGAGACGGAAAAAAGACTCCAAGCTGGGGCCCGTGGAGTGGGACACGAAGGCGCCTGCCAAGTGGGCCAGGTAAGCGACGCTGGCCCCTGGATGCTGGAGTCCAGGGGAAGGCTGGGGCCAGGATACGAGTTGGGAGCAGCCAGGACGGGATGAGATCATCCAGAAGAGGCCCGAAGCCCAAGCCCTGGAACATTCCGGGAGGCCAGGAAGGTAAGGAGGCAGCGGCAGAGACCAAGAGCAGCCCCGTGGCACGGAGGCCCGGCTCCAAGATCCCAGAGGGTGGAAGGAACTTCACCCAAGTGCCAGGAAGTAAACAAGGGTGGGCCACTCCTGTTCCTTCCCCCTCCCCAGCTGGCCCCCCATTGCCCGCAGTGATCAGTGATCAGGAAGCAACCCATGGGCTGGAGGGAGGCAGAAGGAGCCAGCCTTGCCTGGGGCAGGTGAGGGCAGGTGAGGCTCAGAGCTGGCCGAGGGCCTCCAGGCTCACCCAGAGAGCTGAGGAGGAAAATCAAGCCCCATTTTCAGCCTGTAAATTTCCAGCTCCAAAGCTAAGAATGAACCTTTTCATGCTGTTTTTGTTTCTCTTTGTAATTCAGCTCCAGCCTCCCACTCCCTGGCCAGTGAGGCCAAGGTCACATTTGAACAGGGGGGTGGGAGACAGGTAAATCGTGGGGCTCCTCTGTCTGTCTGTCTCTTAAGCCCTGGGGGTGAATTCTCTGCACAGTGTCTGTGTGTACGGTACAGGAACAGACGGCACCTCGTGACCTGGATTCTCTAGTTATAGGCTTAGGAACCAGAAAACCCTTCCAGCATTGCCGAGCCTTGTGGCGGAAACCTTCTGGCAACATCCCGACTATCCCCCAGCGTTGGGGAGCAGCGGCTCTCGACCCCAGGGCCCTCTCTTTTGCTGGCCAAGGGCACAGAATCACCCTTCTGGATGCAGTTGGGACTCAAAGGAACAGAGACCAGCACCAGGGGCAAATCTCCAGGGAGACTGAGACACGTCCAAGGGGCAAAAAGCCTTTATTTAGCTCACTTCCCTATCACCTGGGTAGAAAGTAAAGAGAAGTCTGCAGCGATTCCAGGTAGCTGCGCGTTTCTGCTTAGCTACGTTCCGGCTTATCCAGGTCGGATCTCCAAACGGAGGCACAGCAAGTGTCCACCATTCCAGGAAGGGCCGGGAAGGCCAAATGGCAGTGCGGACAAATCAGCACGCACGTGCATGCACACGCAGCCCCACATGTGCACAAGTGCACACATATGAAGCCAGAGAGAGCAAAGAGGGAAACAAAAATAAACTCGCCTCGGGGAACCTAAAAATAGACCCGTGTTTTTCAGGTAATTTCAGTTACCATGGAATCGGTGAACCCTCTCACGTGGCAGGGGTACAGGAAGTTAGAGGGCAAGAAAGAGGAAGAAAAGCAAAACGGAATCAGACCCTCGCACACCTATGATCTGCACTGCAGGCCGAGAAGGGAGCCCCCCGCCCCACCACCCGCAGCCACTGGTGATGCCACGGCTTTGCCCTACGTGCCCAGATCCAGGACTTCCGGAAGAAATGACCAGCGTGGAAGCAAGCGGTCTGTCTGGGAGGCTGTGACGCCCTCCAAGATTCGGCCGTGGGGCTTTCTCAAGCCCGGGGGTCGGGGAAGGGATGGGAAAAGGGCCCCTCTCCCAAGCTTTGCTTGGCATCTGTGACCTCAGAACACAGCCTTGGACCTACCAAAGTGCACCCAGAAAAGCAGGCAGCAGATGGAACTCTGCACCTGCCACTGGGGAGAGGTGAGTATAAGGAAAAAGGCCGGGGAGGGACCCCGCTGGCCGCTGGAGGCCCAAGAAGAGAATTTGGGAAGGGCCCCTGCCCTGCCTCCAGATATCAAGTAGAGGTGCCATGAGACAGAGAGCACAGAAGGTCGTGGCGCGGAGGGCATCCTGGCAGAGCCGAGGGGTGGACAGTCAGGAGCTCTGGAGTCTGGCCCCGCAGCTGAAATCCTGGTGCTATCAGCTCTGAGCTGCGTGACCTGGGCAAGGCACTTAACATCTAATGTCTTCGGGCTTCCATTTCCCTCATGAGGCCACAGTAGCTATTATTTCAACTCCCAATTAAATGGTAATACCTGTAAAACAGAGCAGTGCCTGGCGCAGACGTGCCCTCTAACTGTCAGCTGTCACCAGCCCCTACCTTTTTCTTTTTTCTTAAAGAGGCTTTAGATTACACAGCCCAGGTCTTCTAACTGACAGGCAAAGACTTGCCAGAGGACATAAAGCAATGGGGACAGGGCTTGGGGTTCAGCTGCGGCGAAGGCCACTGTGTGGCTCAGGGTGTGGGGGGAAGGCAGGGGGGGTAAAGAAACAACCCTATTTCAAAGCACTCGCTGTCTAGTTCATTCTGCCATCCTACCAGCACTTGAGGGTCTGCCAGGAGACCCAGCACTGCCTCGGCCCTCGGAGACACGGCAGTGACTGGGACAAAAAAAAGCGTCCCCGGTGGGCTTCTATCTCCTGAGGGAGAAAGAGGATGCACAAAGAAACAGGACATGACGCGGGGCGACATGCAGGGAAGTGAGGACCAGCCTTCCAGGTGGAGGGGAAAGCAGGTCTGAGACCCTGAAATGGCAAGCTCGGGGAGTCAGGGAGACGAGCGAGGCCAAGACGGAGCAAGCAGGGGAACTGAGGAGGTGAGGAGAGATGGGAACAAGGGACAGCTTGTGGGGCTCTGAGGCCACCGAAAGGACTTTGGCGTCCACTCAGAGCAAGATGGGGAACCCTGAAGGGTCTGGAGCCGGAGGAGCCATGATCCGACTAGTGTTTTCACATGGAAAACCACCACAGAGAACAGACCACAGGAGGCTGGGCAGATACAGGAGAGCTGAGAAGTGGCTACTGCAAAGGTCCAAGCAGGAGGCGGGCATGTCTGTGGCAGTGGAGATGCTGAAAAGGGGTCGGATTCAGGATATGCTATGAAGGAAGAGCCAGCAAGACTTGCTGACGGATTAGACATGGGGGTAGCAGGTCAAGGGTGGCCCAAGGGTTTCACCTCTACACCTGGGTCAACAAACATAGGCACCATTTTTGGAGATGGGGAACACAGGTGGGAGGAAGCCTTCATAAAAACTCATGGAGAAAGCCCCTGAGGTTGATTCCAACTAGAACACCAAGTGAAGGATGGCAGAGGGGACTGGACGTCCCTCCTGAAACGGGGAACCACCACTGTGCATGGCGCCTGTGCCCTGGACTGCAGCCTCTGCAGGGAGGGGCCTCAGCCCCTGGCGACAACCGGGCCTCCCCTGGTGGACCAGAGGCACGCTGAAACCTCAAAGCGTCCCACCTTCTGTTAGCCATTCAAATACTCAAGAGCCACATGTGCCAGGCTCCGTGCCAGGCAGTGCACCCCAGAGCACCTTCCTCATGGGGCTGGCCTCTGGGACAGTTTCACACACCACGCACACACATACACACACACACACCAGCAGGGTCACTTCTGTTTCCTCAACTGTCCGTGACGATGAGACGATGAGACGTGTCACGGGACCAAACGAGATGCCCTTCAAGAGGCATGAAATGCCCTGCCTGGCTCTCCGTGAGCCCCCCACGAACGGCCACCATGAAGTTCATGATTACACACCCCTTAGCTCCTTTAGTCCCAACGCCTCTCATTTCTTCCCCAGGACCTCAAACCCTGGGTGTCCAGCTCATTGGACGGGTCCCTGGTGGAACGCTGTGTCTTCCCACTACTCACTTTTAATTACACACATGGCAGTGGGCTGAGCTGTGGCAGTCCTAACCCCAGGTTCTTGTGAAGGCAACCTCATTTGGAATTAGGGTCTTTGAGATGCAATCAAGTTAAGATGACTCGATTAGGGAGGGGCCTGGGTCCACTAACAGTGTCCTTATGAGAAGAGGGGGCACAGGGGAAAAAGCCAGCAGAGAGGGAGGTGGAGATGGGCGAGCCGCAGCTGCAGGCTGAGGCAGGCCAAGGCAGGCCAAGGCAGGCCGGCCACCACCAGAAGCTCATCAAGGCCAGGAAAGACCCTCCCCCAGAGCCCACCCACACCTCGATCTCAGACTTCCGGCCTCCAGAGCTGAGAGAGAATGGATTTCTGTGGCTTTAAGCCATGCAGTCTGTGGTACTTGTTTCAGCAGCTGTAGGAAATGAAGACACAGGTAACATGAGAATCTATTCTCTTCATTACAAAAAAAAAAAAAAGAAAGAAAATAGGAGTATTAAAGAGAAAGCATCCCCTCTGGCCACAACCCCAGTCCCCTGCCCTCCCCTCTCAGACTAACCACTTTGCCAGCCTGTTGTATATCCTTCCATATCTTTTTCTGCACTTTTATATACACTAATATTAACCCATTGGAAATACCTATTTTATTTTGTGGGTTTCTTTTTTTAATAAGAGACATCATAGGTTTTGTCACTCAGTGATGTGTTTTGCAACCTCTCAGTGCTAAAACATACATATATCTAGTTCTTTCTAACTTTGTCTAGAAGGCCGTCGGGTGACGCGCTCCACTTTATTTCCTAATCCCTTCTCGATGGGTAATGAGGTTTGTTCCACCATCTCAAGGCCTGCATTCCTCTCAGGCAGGGTTTGTCAAACCCCAGATCCCCACCTTTAATGGGTCATGAAATCAATGTAGAAGGTCTGCTCCTCAAACAGAAATCCCTCAAAGGTCTCCTAGGCCTGTAGGCATGTTTGCTGATGGCGGAGCGGAAGAAGGGGGAACCCACCTAAATACCCAGCAACCAGCTTTAAGTTATACCTCCCCCTGGCACACATGCCCTGGCCTAGCCCGAAAAGGACAAGGAAGAAGAGGCCGTCACGGAGGTCAGAGCAAAAGCGTGACACAGACACACACACTACAAGCAGACGGCACACCCCCTAGGCTTCTCAGCTCCACGGGCAATGCACAGAGATCAGGAACCAAGTCAGAGCAGGCTGCTGCCTCCACTTTGGGCCCCCTGCTGCCTACTGATCTGCTTCCCTGCACCTCGACGCAGGCACCTGGAAAACGGAGATAGCGGTTTTAGCAGGAGGGAATACAGTGGGATCACCCGGGAAGGTGCGAGGCCACCCACTCGGTAAAGGTTGGCGGCCGTTGTAGTTGTTATTCCTGAGCTAGTCTGTGATGCAGGGAAGCCTCAACCAGGATTCGGCCATCGGGATTCCTGCCCAGCACTGCCACAAGCTGTGAAAACCTGGGCCAGTTGCTGACTTTGCTGGCCTCAGTTTCCTTATCTGTAGGAAGGAAAACAGCACCGCCTCGGCCTGTTATGCACCACCGTTGTCGGCTTCCAAGGAAAGCCGAGGCAGACCTGCAGAGTTTCCCCACATGGGGAATTTCTTCGTACCTTCTAATCTCGCCAGGAAGTAACCAGAGCTGACCCCTGGTTTAGAACAGAAGAAGGAGACCACAGCTCAGAGAGGGTTAACAGCTGCCCGAGATCCTCAGCAAGCAAACGGCACAGCCAGGCCTGGAACCCTGGGCTCGCAGAAACGGGTGCAGGTTTCGAAATATATCATGTCCTCCCCCACCTGGCCAGCGCCCTGAGAAATGCAAATCGAACCCATCAGATTAACAAAAAAATGTTCATCATAAATCAGCAATCCCCACTGACGGCCAAGACGTGAGGGAAGTGGGCACTTTCATATGCTGCTGGTGGAAGTGGAAGTGGTAGAGCTTTCCAGACGGGCGATTCGGTGGCATCTATCCAAATTCAAACCCAGAAGGGGTTCCACTTCCAGAAACCTGCCCAAAATAAGGAGCCACACATGTACACACAGATGATGAGGAAACTGTCAGCCAAGCGAGAAACAGCTAAATAAATAAGGATATATCCATATGGAGGAATACTATGCAGCAGTGGGGGGAAAAAAGTGCTGTAGGTTTATGCCCTCTAGCATGGGAAAATCATTCAAGTTTTATCACCGAATTGAAAGCAAGCTGCAAGATATTTACATGTGGTATACTTACTTCAATGTATGTAAAAATACATATTAACACCTACCCATATGTGCTAAAAAAAGGTCTAAAAAGATACACACCAACGGCGGTTGTGACATCCGAGGAGGGAAATACAGCGGGAGGGAAGCTTCTCTTTTTCCCTCTATTTAAATTTTTTTTACAAGCCAATAGTCATGTCTTTTCTATATGGACCTTTCCAATTTCTAGTTATGAAACTAGAATAAGCAATTACAATAAGCAAATTCATAGAGTCAGAATCTAGAATATAGGTTACAAGGGGTCAGGGTGGGGATAGGGAATGGGAAGTTAAGGCTTCCAAGGGACAGGGTTCCTGTTTGGAGTGATGGAAATGTTTTGGTAATGGATGGTGGTGACTGTAGCACAACATGGTGTACGCTTTTAACAGCACTGAAATATACATCTGAAAGTGACTAAAAGGGAAAGTGTCAGATTGTATATATGGTAACAGAATAAATTTTTCAAAAATCCATGGAACTACACTACACAGTAAACCCCAAGTTAAACCATGGCCTTGGATTAACAGTGCAATGATAAAAGTGGGCTGTCATCACTTGTAACAAATGGCCCACCCCAATGCAAGGCGGTGGGGGGTGGTTACGGGAATCCTGCATTTTATGCAGGACGGTTCTGTAAACCCATAGCTGCTCCAACAAAGGGGGAAAATGAATAAAAAAGCACAAGGCCTACCCATCCAAGCTGCACACGGGTGCCTGCTTCCAAAGAAAACACTGACGGGCGGTCCTGCCCTACCTCTCCCACCCTAGAGTCCCACCAGCGCCAGCCCCTGCACACAGGCGGAATTCTTCCTCAGGAAGGCCCTTGGCCTGGCATCCAGCCTGGGCTGCCCATGGGATGGTGGGTTTGGGCAGGGCTGTCTTCCTGTGCCTCCACGCCACCCAGCCCCCAGCTGACGGCATCTGAGTTCTTAATAAAGGATTAACTTCAGACTTCCAAAGCCGGAGATCCTAGCTCCAGGACAACGGAGCACAAAGCGGGTTTCACCTTCGCAGGCCCAGAGGAGTGGGGAATTAGGTGGCATGTACACGCATGTACACACGCATGTATACACACACGCAGATCCGCAAACACCACCGACATCCTTCACCCAATCAACAGCCTTAGAAATAAAACACCCCGAAATAAGCCCAGGAATTACTGGGCTGACAACATTCTTCATCTAGTGCAAATCCCACCTACTCCCACCCCCCCACAAAGAGACGCGCGGCTCTTTGCACAGCGTCACCAGCTAAGTGACGGCTTCTCCGGGTGCCGTGGGAAGGACAGCATGCTTGCTGTGTGCACACGGCGAGGGCGGCCACATTACAGAAACCACAGAATCAGAGGGCATTATGGAAAGACTTTCACTGAGCTAAAGCTGTCCCGGATGACACTGCAAAGCGTAACAGAGAAACATCCCTCAGCCTCCATCAGAGAGGAAGACCGGCTCTGCCACCCTGAGGATCCCCACACAGGCCTCTCGGCCGCCGTGAGGAACGCGGGGTCGGCCTCAGCAGGACCCCTTGCAGCCAGATTACAGGACTTAACAGGACAAGATGTGAAAAACACAAAAGTCTAGGAGAGACAGCACATGGTCGAGATGACTCATCCAGAGGCCTTGAGGGAAGCCCAACGCTGCGCCCCATCTTTGAAGCCGGCCGGGTCCCAAGAAGCCGGGACTAAGCCACGCACCCTTCATGCGTTCACTCCCCAAGCCCCGTGCCTAGCCTTGTGCTGGACACGGGAGCAGGGACAAGGTGGCCAAGTCCCTACTATAAAGAAGCCGAGGTAGGGGACACCGGAGAAGTCAACAAGTGTGACAAGGTCCACATCTCCATTCCCGGGCGGTTATGACAGGATCTTGGGCAAAGGTGAGCCTCGGTTTCCCCTGCAGGGCACTGCAGGGTGCTGACTCAATGGCTTCAAAGCTGCGAACCTTTTTGGGCTGAAGGGTGAGAACTTTGCAACCTCCAGGCCCTTAATTTCCTGGAGGCTCAGGCAAACCAGCCACGGAGCCCGCAGGGGCAGGGGCAGGCTGGGGGTCTGAAGGCCGGCTGGTGGCTTTCCTCGGCCCCCCAGGTTAAAGGGGCAAACGCGGAAGGGCAGGAAGCGGCGGCACGGCGGGATTCCGGGCTCCGGGGGCCCTGCCCGCACCTCCTCGGCAGCGAGCCCCGCGCGCGCCTCTCCGAAGCGCAGGAACGCACAGTTCGGTCCTCCCAGGGCCCACTGGACACCCGCAGAATCTGCCAGACCCGCTGCGGGCGGCAGGAGCGAGGCGGGCGGGCTGGCCCTGGGTCCCCCGGCGGCCCCGCGGGGCCGAGGGTCCTCGCCGCCGGCCCGTCTTGGCGCAGACCCCTCAGGCGGGCCCGCCCCCCGCACCCACCTTGAGGACCAGCTTCCTGATGAGCTCGGGCACCGCCACGATCATGACGGCGCCCAGCACGGCGCACAGCAGCCCGGCGAGCCCCAGCGCCGCGGCCGCGCAGCGAGCCCTGGCGCGGCTGCCCATGTCTGCGCGCCCCGGCGGCCGGGGAGGGGGACGGCGGCGGCGGCTCCGGGGACGCGGGCTGCAGCGGCGCGGCGCGCACGGAGGAGCCGGCCGGCCCGCGGCCAGCGACTTTATGCGCCATCGCCCACGCGGCCGCACCGCCCCCGGGCCGCCCTGGGCCGCGGGACTCGCTGGGGCGCGGGGCGGGCCGGGGCGGGGCCGCGGGCCCCAGGACCCGCCCCCCAAGCCGCCCCCGGTCCCGCGCCCTGGCTTCCTTTTCTTCGCTCGAACGGGCCCTGGGGTTGTTGGCTCCGCGCGCCCCCCTTGGCCCCTTTTTGCCCCTACCCCCCCTCTTCCCTCTTTTTACCCTCCCCCTCCTCTCCAGGTCCTCCTCTTCCTCCTCCTCCCCTTCCTGTCCCCCTTCCCTCCTCCCTATACTAGAACGCCCTCCCCCCTGCTCCCCCGGGCCCACCCCAGGTCCCCAGCGCTGGGACACTGGGAACACTAGTGTTCTCTTCACAGGAAATATTTTAGAACGAATGACTGGGGAGCCTTCTGGGACCTGGTCCAAGTATTTTGCACTCAAATAAGGAAACTGAGGCACGGAGGGCTAAAGTCATCCAAACAAAATCCTTGCTTTGTAATGGAGAGGGAGAGAAGAAGGTGAACAAGCCGGCAAATGAACACTGGGATAATGGCACAAGTCAGGGGCACGCCTGAGCTGGCCCTGAGCCGCCGCTGGCTTCCATGGGCACTTGCCCACCAACAGTCCTCTGCCACCCCCTCTGCCCACCCCCCACACCCAAGGTTTCAGCCCACAAAGAAGGCCAATGTTCTCATTTTCTAGATGGGGCTGCTGAGAGGACAAGGGACACACCCTGGGTCACACATGGACGGGAGGTCAGTGCTGGGACCGGAGCTCAGGAGTCCTGGCTTCACCCCCAGCACCTGGCTGAGCCGGGCCAGTCCTTGAGGGCGGAGAAGGCGGCCTCCTAAACTCTTAGTCAACCCTAGAAGGATGGGCATTCTCCAGGCCCATCCTGAAGCTACACATTCTGCCCCAGATCGCTATTTACTGAGCACCTGCTATGTGCAGCCAGTCTGCCCTGTCTGGCACTGTTCAGTGCCCAAAGTGTGGAAGCCCCGATATCTGGCCGAGATCAGGTACTTGGTGCAAGGCGGTGGTGTCTGAGGCATCCACACTCTAGCGAGCCCCTCTCTGGGCCTCCGTGTCTGCATCTTTAAAATGGGGGTAATGAGAAAGAACCTCTCTCCAAGGTTTGTTGTGAGGATGGCAGGAGTTGGAAAAAATGGGACAGCACTTAAAGAGCAGTGCTCGGAGTGTATAAGCCTACAGAGGACTGGTTATTTCTGGCATTGGTGGTGTTTTTATCCTGCGTGAGGGGGCCCATGCCCACCTCTCTGCCCCACCTGCTTCCCCTCTCCCCTCTGCCCCTCTGCTCCCAGCCTGCAGGGCCTTCTTTCTGCTCCTTGAACATCCCCAGCTTTCTCCTGCCTCTGGGCCTTTGCACTTGCTGTTCCCCTGCCTGGGTTGCTCTTTTCCAGATCCTTCCATCGCTGGCTCGTCCCCTTTCAGATCTCAGTTCAAAGCCCCTCCTCAGAAAACCCTTTGCAGTTAAATCTATCACAAACAGGCACCCCAACCACCAGTCATTCTCTACCAAGTCACCCCATTTTATCTGACATGGTCTTATTTGTTTTCCTGTTTACTTGTTGGTCTCCCCCAGTATCCAAGAGAGAGAAGCTGGTCTGCTTTTGCTAAATGATGTATCCCCAGCACCTGGAACGATGCCTAGTGCACAGTAGGTCCTCAGTGAATACTTTAAGTACTCAATTAGCTAACTAATTCATTAACCATTTGATCCCTATCATTTCACTGGGCTCCCTAAGGCTGTCACCAGTCTTTAGCTCTGGGGATTGATTTATTCTAATTGGCTTTTATAGTATTTGGAGATGAAGCAGTTAACTAAACAGGTCTGGCCTAGCCTGGCATCTCTCCCCTTCCTCGATACCCCCACCCCCACCCCCTGCAAGGACCCACTTGCCCTGACCCTCAGCCATGTAACTTTCATTTATTACCAAGTCTTCAAGGTCCTAATGTGCGTGGTATTTACCCAAAAGAGCCCCAAGGCCTTAGCCGGAGCGCCCTTGGGCCAGTCCACGTTGCCGCTGGACAAGAGAGAAAAGCGGAGATGAAAGAAAGCGGCAACCGCGACCTCGCTGAAGCGGCGTCACTTCCAGCGGCAACCTCAGGAGAAGGGGGAGGCCTTGGCGGAGTGAGGCAAGCAAAGCCATGATTCATGCAAAACGCAGTATTATCAGCACAGGTGATAACCTCCTCCCGCCCAGAGCCTCCCCTGATCAAAGGGGCAGACGATGGCAGGGGTTGGCGGAGGCGGGGAGGCCCTGCCTGGGGGGAACAGCGTGGGGCTCCTCGAAAGGCTACAGGCGAGTCACCCGGCGACCCGGCAGGCCCGCTCCCAGGTGTAGCCCCAAGAGAGACCCGACCCGGGAGTCCCCAGCAGCGGGGAGGTGCAAGTGGCCCAGGGGCCTTCCCCCGTGGCTGGGCAGCAACCTGGGGTCATGTCACGACGGAATAGCGTTCAGCCGTGAAAAGGAACGGGACTCGGGGGGCCGATGTGGTCAGGGGTTGAGCGCCGGCTTCCCACAGACGAGATCCGGGGTTCAGGCCCCAGTGCCGCGGGAGAAAAAAAAAGCAGCAGCAGCTCTGAGCCAGGCCACAGATGGACGAAGCTTGAAAAGTGCTAAGTGAGACAAACCGGACACGAGGGACCGCTTGTTGTGTGGTTGCACTTCTATAAAATATCCAGAACCAGCAAATCTGTAATGCGTGGTTGCCAGCAGAGGGATGGCGGGGAACGGGGAGGAACTGCTAATGGGCCCCAGCTTTCTTTTAAGGGTGATGAAAATGTCCTAAAATTGATTTTAGTAATGGTCACACAACTCTGTGAATGTCCTAAAAGTCACTGAATTGTACAGTTTACGTGGGTGAAGCGTGTGGTATGTGAACTATAGCTCAATAAAGCTGTTAAAAAAAAAAAAAAGAGCCTCCCATGGTTCCTTCCTCACTTGGAGGAAAAGTCAAAGCCGTCACCGCACCCCACGAAGCCCCCGTCCTCTGCCTGCTCTGGCCGGCCCTCTGCTCCCCACCGCTCTCTGGCCGGCTCTCCCTTCCTCCAAGTCCTGCACCTGGGCCATTCGCTCAGCCAGGCCTTCCTTCCTGTCCACCCTTTTAGAAGGACAAGCCTGCTAAAGGCGCCCTGCCTCCTTCCCTGCTTTATTTTCTCCCTAGCACTTACCACCATCCAATACCCTACACGATACATTTATGCGTTTGTTTTATTCCCTCCCGCCCCCTCTAGGAGGAAAAAAGCTCTCTTTTGCCCGTTGCTGTATCCCAGGCTCCTAGAACAGCACCCGGCACACAGTAGGCCCTTAGTCAACGTGAGTTAATGGCATGAACCACCACAACCAGAGCCCCTGCGGCCACCCCGCTGTGTGGCCTTGGGCAAGTGGCTTCACCTCTCTGTGCCTCGGCTTTCTCATCTGCCAAATGGAGATGATATGCAGAGTGCCTGCCTCCTGGGGTTGTTGGGCGCAGAGAGTGAGTTACTCCTCGTCCCACACTTAGCAAGGAGCCTGGCACAGGGTTACATGCTCCATGAAGGTTGGATGGGACCATCTCCACAGGCAGGCGCCCAGCCCAGGTCAGCTGAGACGCATCGCATGGAAGCTGACGGATCTGATTAGAGGCAGAGTGGGGAGAGCAGGGACTGGAACCAAAGTCACCCAGCTCCAGAGCACGATCAGGAATCATGAGTCTTCTTGCTGGGAAACAGGATAAATAATGGAGACAGGGAAAAGAGGAAGGAAGTGGAGAAAACGGAAGAGAGAGCTGAGAGGACAAGGAGGAAAGAGGACGCGAGTGCTGAATAGAAAACCTAAGCATTTTTGCCCATCTGCTCATCTGCTACTAGACTGGCTGTTCCGCGGGAACAGGAGCCGTTCTGTTCATTTGAATTGAGCGCCTACTATGTGCCAGGCGCTGTGCAGGGCGCTAGGGACGCAGCTGGGGATGTGCTTGCATGGCTCGGCATATCCGAACCCTAGGAAAGTCATGGTGGCCAGAGCGAGGGGAATGGGGAAGGTGGGGGGGGAGCTTCTGTGGGGGTGTGGAGGTCATGCTTGGGAGTTTGGATTTGATCCAGGGCTTCCAGAAAGCCCTTGGAGGGTTTTAAGAAAGGAATGGCGTAAACCCTCCATAATTCTGTGCACAGTTGTACCTTATCCAGCAAAGTCCGGAGGGTGCCTGGAGCCAGGGACTGCACTAATACCCAGTTCAGCCCAAGTCCACGGCTTATTGACTATGAGGAGCCTGGTGCTGGCACTGAGGAGCTGGCAGGGAAAGTCACCAAGACCCTTGCCCTTGTGGATCTCCCATTCTCAGGGACAAACAAAAGCAACAAATAATAAACACTATCATTGACAAATTCTGTAAGACACTACCCTGCAGTGTCCAACGTGCCGGCCACAAGTCACGTGTGACTACTGAGCCCCAGAAATGGAGCGCGTCCTGATGGAGATGCTCTGTGAGTGCAAAGTACACGCTGAATTTCAAAAACTTCGAATGAAAAAGGGACAGAAACATCTCGCCAATAACTCTTCATGTTGATGACATGTCGAAATGATAATATTCTGGATTTATCAGGTTAAGTAAAATATATTATTAAAATTAATTTGCAAATTTTACTATATTTATTGTTTATGTATGTTCATGTATGAATGATATACGTCAATAAAATTTTATTTAAAAATTTAATTTCATCCACTGCTAGTCGATAGAAATAAAATTAAATGTATAATAAAAAAATTAATTTCATCTGTTTCTTTTTACTTTGCAGGGAGCTACTAGAAAATTGTAAGTAGCTTCTGTGGCTGCCATGTACTTCTGCTGTGTGGCGCTGCACCAGGGGAGGATGCAGGCTTGAGGAGAAAACAGACTGTGGTGAAGCTTCCAGCAGGCAGGGGATCACAGTTCCAATGTGTTGTTCTGGGAAGGCGTCTCTGAGAAGCTGACATGGGAGCAAGGGCTTAGAGGAAGTACAGAGAAGCCATGCAAACACTTGAGGGAGAGCACTCCAGGCCGAACAGCCAGGGCAAAGGCCCTGAGGCAGGAGTGTCTGGCTTAAATTTTCTTTA
Organism: Tolypeutes matacus; assembly: GCA_026826555.1. Lineage (NCBI taxonomy): Eukaryota > Metazoa > Chordata > Mammalia > Cingulata > Chlamyphoridae > Tolypeutes > Tolypeutes matacus. The sequence goes on along the minus strand of JAKSZT010054518.1, from coordinate 3,889,941 downwards.
AGTGTATCATGGTAACATACAGATGGATGGATGGATGGATGGATGGATGGATGGATAGATAGATAATAAAATCTGCCATTTTAACCATTTCTAAGGGTGCATTCAGTGGTGTTAAATTACGTTCACAATGTTGTACCACCGTCACCACCCTCCATTAAAAAGACTGTGTCATCAGAGAAGCTCCGCCCCCTGGAGCAGTAACCCCCCACCCACCCCAGCCCCTGGTAGCCTCTGGTCTCCTTTCTGCCTCTGGATTTGCCTAAGCGCAGTCACACAGTGTCTGTCCTTTTGTGCCTGGCTTCCCCCTCGGCGTCATGTCTTCAAGATCCATCCGTGTGGTGGCCTGTACCAGGACCTCATTTCTTCTGTGACTGAATCATGTTCCATTGCGAGTATGTAGCGCCTTTTGTTTACCCATTGGTCTGCTGATGGGCACTTGGGCTGTCTGCAGCTTTTGGCATTTGGAATGATGCTCGGGCCTGCAAGCACCTACTTGAGTCGTGTTTTCCATTCTTTGGGGTATATACCTCCAACTGGGATTTCCGGGTCATATGGTTAAATTCTATGGGTTTGTTTTTTGTTGTTTTTTTTTTTTTGAGGACGTGTCTAGGTTAATTTTAAGGAAGCTGCCAATTTCTTAATGTTGATGCAAATGACTTCTTGGGAGTCAGTTTTCTCCGTAAGGTTAACAATGTCCCCTACAACATGGTGACAGCAGAGGCCTCTGGAGCCCCCCGTGCCACCACCAGTGATTCTGCCTCTGCCCTTCGACTCGAAGCCCCCACAAACCCTGGCCTTCTGCGGGATCACCCGCCACCCTGTGAGCCCCGGGGCCCTGACTCAGGGCTGGCAATCGAACATCACCTTTGCCCCGTGGCCCTCAGGACTTGTGATATCGCCTCCCTGGCGAGGGCTGGCCCTCCACACAGAAACACTTTCCAGGCCAAGGTGCAAGTGAGGGGCAGAATCCGGCCAGCAGCTGTGAGGACTCTGCTCCAGTGCCGGAGAAGCTTCTGGTCTCACAGGTGGCAGCAGCTGGAGACATGAGGATGGTTCTGGTGCCAGGAGCCAGAAGGCCCTCTGAGGTCACCTGGCTTCACCTTGCCTGCTCAGGCCAGGGAGAAACGCATTCATTTATTGGTTCATTCATGTAGCAAAAATTTGCCAAGTGCTCACTGTATGAGCCAGGCCTTCTATGTGCTAGGGGCTGGGCTAGAAAGATGAACAGACAGGCAGGCTCCTCTGTCCTGGCCTTACTTTTTAGTTAGGAAGAGAGATTAAAAAATTCATAAGCAAACAAATAAGGATTTCAGGTGATGCTAAGTGCCAATGGTAGTCACAAATGAGGAAATGCCAGAGAGAGATGGGAATGGGAGGGATATAGACCTGAAGGCTGAGTGCTGGGGGAAGGACCTTTCTGGCACAGGAAGATCGAGTGCAAAGGCCCTGTGGCAGAGGGATATTCGGTTTGCTCAAAGAATAAATAAGCAGGGACCAGGTCATGAAGAGGTCATTGTCCCAGTTGATGCCTCTCGTCACAGTGTGATTATTCATAGCATCCCCTTTTATTCTCAAAGTTTGGACAATAAATCATATGGCCACACTCTTCTTAGTAAAGGATTCTGGTTTTAACCCTGGAGGACTTGGGGCAGAGAGTAACCTGATCTGATTGAGGTTTGCTAAATGGATTTCAATTATTGCTAATTTCATAAAGAGTGAAAACATGATGACAATATCATGTGCACACTGAAGGCTTTAGGGAAGAAAGGCCTCTGTGGTTGAGATTTGCTTCAAAATAATTTGCTAAAAGATAGAGAGAAAAGGCCACATGAAGCAAGTGTGGCCAAAAACTTGCTCATTGTAGAATCTGGAAGATAGATATATGGAGGCTCATGATACTATGAAATTTTGCATATGTTTTGGGTTTTTTTAGACTAAATATATATCTCTTTACAGTGACACAATATTGTGAAGGTAATTAATGTCACTGAACAATATCCTTAAAAATGGTTGAAATGGCAAATTTTATGTTATATATTTTTTAGCATGATAAATTTTTTTAAATAATATACATCTCTACGGGTGCTTTTTGGGGGCAAGAGTCGAAGTGAGGCATGTTTCGGAAGAGTTGCCAGACTATCCACCCAAGAACCATCTTCTACTTCTTCATCCCACCCTCTTCCCCAGGAAGGGATCCTTCAGGCTCCTGAGCCCTCTAGTTTTAGTTGGATTTGGCCAATGGGAAATTCAAGGAAGGTGAGAGAGGGGAAGACGAGATGCTTATTCTCCAGCTTCCTCCCTGTGGTATTTCCTTGGTGTGGTAGACTAAAGATGGCTGCAACTCCTTTGCCTTCCCCCCGTGGAATTTCCCCTCCCCTTGAATCTGTCTCAAGCAATAGAATGTAGCAGAAGGCCCTGTGCGACTTCTGAGAGTGGGCCTCAAGAGGTCAGCAGCTTCTGCCCTTTCCTCCTGGGCCTCTCCTGCTCGAGCTCGGCCGCCATGTTGTGAGTGAGCCCAAGCAGCTATGTGGAGAAGCCAAGGGAAGAAAGACCACACCCGCAGCCGATGTTACCATAAGCACGGCTACTTCCAATAGAAGAGCCCGCCTGACCCAGCACCACAGAGGAGAAACACATCTCAGTGAGAAGGTGATTTATTGCGAGTCCACCAGCAAGGAACTGGGGGAAATCTTCCCTAAACCAGTTCAGAGTGAGAATAGGAGCTAGGGTATTATAGGTGAAGGAGAGGGGTAGGAGAGAAGAAAAACAAGTGATGCCAGGGGTCTTATGAGGAGGACACGTGCAATTTCTCAGTCCTGCATGGTCGCAAGCATATCAAACTTACCCTTGGTTGCAGCGGCTAATTAACCACAGTTTAGCTATTGTTGTGCAGGGACAAGGCCTTCATGGCTCCCTTTTACCTCTTCCTCGGGGAGGGAGGCACTGAGTTACTGAGCTTTAGGGTACTCCTGATGCCATTCTGCTGTTTTTGCTTTGAGATGGTATCTTATTCCTTTAAGCAGAACTGCGAAGTTCTTCAGCAAACTAAGTTCAAAGAGTAAACTTTTAAAGTAGATTAAAAGGAAATTAGCTCAATTAGTGTATTAGACTTTTCAGAGCAACTTAAGTGAAGAAATTTTTAGTAAGCCCCTCTGGGACCTTCCAGCCATCCCAGCATCCTGCAAAATTGTGAGCAATACCGAATCGCTGCTGTTTGAAGTAACGACGTCTCGGAGTGGCGTGTTACATAGCAACAGATAAGTGAGACACTCGGGCAGGCTGTGCCCCTTGACCGAAGGTCACTGCTGCTGGCCAGCCGGCCCTCTCTCCAGCCCTCTCCCCTTCCAGGTTTCCGTCGGCACGCCCTCCCTCCTCCCCGAGTCCCAGAGGTGGGACAGCTCCACCATCCCTTTCGCTTTCCCCACAGCTTTGTAATGAATCTAGTAAACCTTCTTCAAATGCTCTTATTTTTTTTTTTTTTTTTTAAGATTTTATTTATTTATTCATCCATCCTCCCCTTGCTGCCTGTGCTCGCTGGGTCAGCTAACCACGCCGTGCGGGCGGGCTTGCCTTCACCAGGAGGCCCCGGGAACCGAACCCCGGGGCCTCCCATATGGTAAACGGGAGCCCTACTGATTGAGCCACAGCCGCTTCCCACTCTTATTTTTTAGTGTGCCACCCACCTCCTGCCAGGACCCTAACGGGTACAGGAGCTGATTCTGTGGAGGGGTGGGATGCAGGCTTTCCTAAAGGTAGAAGAGGAATTAATTAAGAAGAAGAAGGGAGGCTTAGGAGCAGCTGCCCAGGCAGGGGAAACAGCTGGGGCAAATGCTTTGCGGAGAGAAAGCAGAGCTTCGGAGTGCTCTCCCTCGGGCATGTTGCCTAACTTCTTGCACCTCAATTTCCCTGTCTGTCAAATGGCACTGTCAATACCCATGTCGGAGGGCTGCAGTGTGGACCAGATGAGCCCGCACCTGTGAGGCCCTCAGAGCTTGTTAGATGGAGCAAGCAGCCCCACAGGCTCCAGGCTGGCGGAGCTGGGAGCAGTGCCAAAGGCCGGTGGCACCCGAGGCTGGAGGGAAGCAAAGGCTCGGGTAGGGAGGGGGTCTGGGGGGCTAACAAACCCAAAAACTCCTGGAGCAGAGACGGGGTTCTTAAGATCTTCAGGAGAGTCACGAGAGCAACTTTAATCACCCCAATCCCCTTTCCTGAACGCCGCTCTCCCATCTCAGTGCCGGTCTGTCTAGTGTCACAACATAAGGAAAAAGCTTGTGTTTACTGAGCACTTACTGTGTGCCACACACCAGCCAGGCTCTTAGACTCGTTGAGTCCTCTTGTCGCCCTGTGAGGTGTGCACGATTATTGACACCCCGTTTCGTTGGATACCAGAGGGAAAGGTGGGCAAGAGGCCCCTGGAGGCAGGAGCTAAAAAGCCTAAGCCAGACAGGAGAGAAGAGGGGCCCCGACAGAGCGCTGCCAGTCAGAGCTTCCTGAAGCCTCTCAGGAGACGAAGGAAACTGAGCTCTAGGACGCAAGCTTCAGAGCTGGTCTTTGACCAAGTGCTAGGGAGGCAGCAGATAAGAAGTGGGTGGGGAGGGCCTAGGAAGGAAAAGCAGGCCAGGTCCTGGGAGCTGCTGGAGAGGGCTCTGCACACCAGCCAAGCCCACCCCTGGGGGCTGCCTTGCCCCCAGAAGCAACACAGACTCAGACATGGCATCTGTCCTGGAGAGAGGACCACCTCCCCCAGCAAAGGAAGGCAGGAGAGGAGCCATGGGACAGTGTGGGCACACTGGGCATCAACCAATGGGCCACAGAGCCTGGGTTTCTCCACAAACCCCAGATGCCCCCTCTGAACCCCAGGTTCCCCCACTGAGCCCCGGTGCCCCTTTATAAAATGGGATTCAGAAGTGTACCAAGGTAGGGGCAGCTGGAAACATCCACACCACTGCAGGCAATGAGGGGTGTGCTGACATAGATAATTTAAAAACTAAAATAAAACCCATTCAAGGTCAGTCTTTTTATTATCACCATGCACCAGTGACTCCAAATAATCTAAAAATATTTTATTGTTCTGAGTTCTAAACTAGAAATTGGCAAACTAGTGCTCACAGGCCAAATCTGGCCCCCAGATTGCTTTTGTAAATAAAGTTTTATTGGCACACAGACACACCTATTTACATATTGCCTGTGGATGCGTTCATGCTATAAAGGCAGAATTGAGACCGGCTGGCCAGCAAAGCCCGAAATACTTACTATCTGGCCCTTTACAGGAAAAGTGCGCACCTTGTACTGAACTATTGTAGTGTTACTGTTGTTTTAATAATATGTATGTAAGCTTCAGGGAAACAGATGGGCTCAAGCGATTGAGCTCCCAGCTACCATATGGGAGGTCCCGGGTTTGGTTCCCAGTGCCTCCTAAAGAAGATAAGCGAGACAGTGAGCTGATGCAAAGGACAGTTGCAGCAAGCTGACACAACAAGATGATGCAACAAGAGATACAAGCAGGAGAACACAACAAAGCAGGGAGTGGAGGTGGCTGAAGCGAATAGGCACCTCCCTCCCACATGGGAGGTCCCAGGTTCAGTTCCTGGTTCCTGGTGCCTCCTAAAAAGAAGACCAGCACAACAAACAGACACAGCAAATACAAACAATGAGAGGGTGGGGAGAAATAAATAAAATCTTTTTTAAAAAAAACCTTCAAGGGAAGAGGCTGTGGCTCAATCGGTGGGGCTCCTGTTTGCCATATGGGAGGCCCTGGGTTCGGTTCCCGGGGACTCCTGGTGAAGGCAAGCCCGCCCGCATGGCGTGGTTAGCTGGCCCAGCGAGCACAAGCAGCAGGGGGGGATAAATGAATAAATAAATTAATTAATTTAAAAAAAAAAAACAAACAACTTTCAAATTAGCACGTTTTGCCACCTATTTTTTTTTTTTTTTTTTTTTTTTTTTTTTTTTGGGAACTGGGGGGGGGAATTTAAATAAAAAACGACGTTGGGGGACCCCTAAGCCACATGGGCTCCCCTGAGTTGGTTTTCTTGTTTGTTTAGCTTGTTTTTTGTTTTTAGGAAGCACCGGGAACCAAACCCAAGACCTCCCATGTGGGAGGTGGGCGGTCAACTTGGTGAGCCACTTCCGCTCCCACCACTTCTCTTTTAATAAATACTGTATTCTATGTGGAATTAAGCTCAGAGAACTTTAGATGCCCCCCCTCACCCACACACAAAGACTCATCTGTAGGCATGAAATATTTTGTTAAATTGGAATATCTTTAAATAGTATTTATTCCTCCTTTGTGTTTGTTTAAAAACGAAAGTAGGAATTAAGAAAATAATGGCTATTGCTAATTATCACAATTATTACTGAAAATAATTGTTTAAATGGAGGTGCTAAAAAGTGATCCGCTCTGTGGTGAAATCCTAGGCATCCTGCTGATGGGAACAGATAACACCTCAAAGGGCTTTTGAGGGTGGAATTAAGGAAGATGTGTCGTGATGGTCACCACTGGTTGCCTTCCCAAATTCATTCTCTCCTAACCCTTTCTTTCCTGATGCCGGAAGATCCACTCTCCTCCCGGCGGCCACAGATGCTCAAAAGGGAACTCCGACCCCCAAGGGAGGACATTCTGATTGCAGCAGTCTTGGTAGTGCTGTTCCCCTCACCATGATTGGTTTAGGGATGGACATGTGACCAAATTCCAGCCAATAAGACGTGGGCAGTGGTGTGCCCCAGGACTTCTGGGAAAGGTTCTTCACTGATAAAAAGGGACACTAGGTAATGGACACAGGACATGGTAAATATCATCAAAACATTAAACTGTATCATCGAAATTGTAAAAAAAAAAAAAAAAAAGGACACTGGGAAGAGGGGCTCCCTGCCTTTCTGTTAGACATGGTGCCATAGGGGTGAGATACCTGGGTTGGCTGCTGCCATCTTGTGATGCAGAAAATACTGGAGAAGAGAGTTGAGGAGGAGTGGGCCTCAGTGATGCCCTTGGCCACTGACACTGAGAAATCTGAATCTGCCCCATCTCAGGACTTCCCCAAGTGGAAATACTAAGTGTCGTCATTGTTAATTCTCTTGGGTCGATGCTTTCTAGCACTTTTGGCCAAAGCATCTTCATGGATACAGATGTGGGGGAAAAAGAAGAAGGAGGAGGAGGAGGAGGAGGAGGAGGAGGAGAAAAAACCTGGCAAGTAGCCAGCAGCCGCGACCAACAGTTTACCGATTTATTCAGTTGAGTATTGACTGCAAGCCTTCTGTGTGCCAGGGCAATTCCAGGCACCAGGGAGCATAAGAAATGCCCATTCTCTGAGAGGTACATTCCAGTGGGTGGAGACAGACCAAAAAACAAGTCCACAAATACTTAAACAAAATGATTTCAGATAACATTAAATGCTGAGAATGAAATAAAATCAGGGAAATGGATGTGGCTGAAGCGATTGGGCTCCTGTTTACCATAGAGGAGGTCCAGGGTCCGATTCCCGGGACCTCCCGGTGAAAGGCAGGCTGGCCCGCACGTTGAGCTGGCCCGAGCAGATCTGGCCCACACAGAGTGCTGGCCATGTGGAGTGCTGGCCCGTGCAGGAGTGCTGGCCCGCGCAGAGAGCTGGCACAGCAAAATGATGCAACAAAAAGAGACACCGAGGAGAGACAACAAGAGATGCAACAGACTAGGGAGCTGAGGTGGCACAAGAGATTGAGCACCTCTCTCCCACTCCGGAAGGTTCCGGGATCGGTTACTGGTGCCGCCTAAAGAGAAGACAAGCAGACACAGAAGAACACACAGAGAGCAGACAGCGTGTGCAAAACAACGGGGGTGGGAGAATAAATAAATAAAATAAATCTTTTTTAAAAATGTCCTTTAAAAAAAAAGAAATAAAATCAAGTGATTTGATAGGGAGTGAGAGTGGAGCTTCTCTGGGAAGAGAACTGAAGAAAGAGTCTGGCACATGACAGTCCTGGAGAGAGCATTCCAGGCATAGCACCCAGCGAGTGTAAAGGCCCTGGGGTGGAAGGGAACTTTGTGGTTCGAGGAACTGAAGGGCGGAGTGTGAGGGTGGCATGATTATGGAAGAAGCAGTCTAGAAAGTATCTCAAAGTACACAAAAGGCCTACAGTCTGAATTTTTCTCCTCCCTCCCTCATGCTTGCGTGCTTGCTTTGTTTGGGCTTTTGCTCCCAGCCCGAGGAATATGGGCTCTGCTGTCTTGGAATCTGAGCTGAAGAGAAGTGTTCAGGCTTCTCTTCCCAACTCTGGAGAACTACTTCACTTCTAAGCGTGCGTGCGCCTGAAGCAGACCAGGTTTTTAATTAAGGCCAAGTTTTCACACCCCAGCCTAACTAAACAGCGCTATTCCCAGTGAGTCCCCAGCCCGTTTTGCTCTTTTCCCTGGCAGAGCAGCATTTTCCCTCCTGCTGGAAAACCGCAGTGCCCGTGGTCAGCCCCTCACCTCAGAAGCCCTTCTCTGCCTGGCGCCTCCGGGGCCTGGGAGACCCCTTGAGCAGCCTCAGCGCAACGGGACACCCACTTCCAGCAGGCAGAAGGACATTCCTGAGGCCACAATTGGCACAAAGAATCCTTTCGATTAGAAAATGCTCTGGCCCTTCTTTTGAATTTCACTCATCAGAAGGGGAAAAATGGTCCTTGGGCACAAGGCGAAGGAACACGCCAGGGGAGGCTGGGACCCAGGGAGGAGCAGGTTCCAGAAACATCCTTTGGAAAGCAAACGATGGCAACACCTTTCTGAACACAGGCACAGGCAGCAGAAGCTTCTGTGTGGGCAGGGACAGGCAGTGCCAAGGGGACTGACGACCTTCACTGGACAAGAATCATTTATTTGCTATGACACGGATGAGCCTTGAAAACATGATGCTGAGGGAAGGCAGACACAAAAGGACAGATAGTGCATGAATCTACTGATATGAACTATCTAGAATAGGCAATTTCACTGAGACAGAAAGTAGATTAGAGGTTACCAGGGACGGGGGCGGGGGGGGGGGATGGGGAGTTATTGCTTAATGGGTGCAGAGTTTCTGTTTGGGGCCGTGAAACAGTTTTGGTGATGGATGGTGGTGACGGTAGCGCAATATTGAGACTGTAATTAACCCCACTGAATTGTATACATGAAAGTGGTTAAAGTGGGAAAGTTTGTGTTACATATGTGTTACCACAATAACTGTTTTCATATCAGAAAACAGAAGGAGTCACTTGTTCAACCGAAGTTCTGGGCAAGGGGAACACTGTGGCACATTAGAGGGGACCCTGTGTGGGGATAAAAACACTCTCATGACAACGAGTCTGCAATTACACCTAAGAGGCCCTCAAGGAAAGGAATATGCTCAGCTGAGGTGAGGGCACAGCACAAGAGGATCGAGTTACTTCCTGCTTAAACCTTCCATGGCCTTCCCTGGCCCAGGCATAAACCCCAGGCCCCTCGCTGGGCCCACAACCCTCACTCCCTGAGCTCCAGCCATGACAGACCCTTGCTGGCCCTCCAATGCACGTGCTCCTGCCACAGGGCCCTGGCACGCGCTGTGCCCTCTGCCTTGAACACACTCTTTCGGGGACTCCCTCAAGGCGTGACTCCAGCATCTCCTGCCCGGAGAGGTCTTCCTTGGAATGCTCCTTGAGTCCGGACATTTTCAGATTTGGTTGTTGACAGTCTCCTCCAGTGGCATCAAAGTGCCCAGAGGACAAAGTCCTTGCCTGGGCCTGACGCATGCCAGTGGCATGAGTGTTTGTTGAATGAAGGAGCCAAAGAGCGAGGGAGCTGGCCTTCCGTGGAGGGGTCAGGGAAGGTTTCTGAAGAAGTGATGAGGTTTCAGGAGACAATTCAAGGGTGCAGGAGGACCAGTGGAAAACTGCATCCGATGGCCCCTAACCACTGTGGGAAGCACCACCAAGGCCTGGTGCCAGGAGATACCAGAAGGTGGGAGGCCTACCCACCCCCTGACCATGCGCGGGCCCCTCCCCAGGACGGTTCCCACCAAATTGTTGTTTTCAGTCCCTTTTGCATAAGGATGTTGGAACTCACAGCTCCTCATTTAAGCAGAGGGGAAGGGGGAGCCCAGGCTTAGTAAAGTGGTACCCCTAGCCCCAGCAGGCCTGGCTTACGAGGGCAGGCGCACAGCATGCCCACCTTGAGGCTGTACTTCCGCTTTGCATTAACTCCCTTGCTGTTATCTGACTAGTCCTTGAGTTCTTTCTTGCGTCTTGCCAAGAACCCTTTCCCTAGGTTGAGGTCTTTCACCAAGACCTCCCAGGGCCACCGACATCAGTGACGTTCAGGTTAAGCTATGGTCCTCCACCTTGGTTGACCAGTAGAACCTCCTGGACTGGGACTCTGAAAACATGTCCCCGCTTGTGCCCCACCCTGGAGATTCTGCCTCCATTGCCTTGGGTGAGGCCCGGGTGGCATCGTCTTTAACCACCCCCTGAGACTCCAACCTGCAGCCTGGGCTGAGCACCATGGACCTATGGTGTGGATTCTCCAGGCAGTCCTGGAACAACACACCTGGCATCATCGGGGAACTTGCTAGAAATGCACATTCTGGGTCTCCCCAGGCCCGCTGAGTCACATGCTCGCAGGGTGGAACCCCTGGGCAATGGGAGGGGGGAGGTGAGGGGTCCTCTGGAGGGCGCTTGGCCCGTGCCTCTGCCTTGCCTCGTGGGCAGGAGGAACTCCCAAAGGCTGGCCCCAGGCGGCCTCGGAACCTTCCTTTCCCTTGAGGCTGCTGAGATCTGGAACCTTGAACTTGATTTGGGCTTGACCCTGCCTCCGGGACTGGAATTAGTGCAATCTACTGCACCGCTCTGTGGGGAGGGAGGCCTTTGTCCCCCCACCCCCGGCCCTGCCCCTCGGGGAAGGGAGAAAGGCTGGGAAGGGGGTTATTTCAGCCCTGTGCTTACCAGGCCCGAGATATTAGAATAAAGTTCTTGAAATACTATCCTGAGAAAGTCATTCAGAGAGGAAAGAGACACGGGCTCTCCTCCAAGCTTTGTGATTTATGTAATGGCAGGGCAGCTGAGCTGTTTTTCTTTGTTCTGCTTCCACTTGTCCTCCCCGCCCCGGTCGAATCTCGCCGATTTCTCTTGCCTTGACATTTTCTGGAATCCCTTCACTTCTGCCACCTGCAGCACCTTAGCTTAGACAAGTCTCTCCCTTGAGGGGGCTTAGAGAATCATCTGGAAGGCCAGTGAAAACAGATTGTGAAGCCCCACACCCAGGGAGTCTGACTCAGGAAGTCTGGGTGAGGCCCGAGCATCTGCATTTCTAATGAGTTCTCAGGGGATGCTGATGCAGCTTGCAGGGGGCCCCCACTCTGAGAACCATCCATCCAGGCCACCACCATCTCTTGCCTGGATGACAGCTCCAAGTCCCTAATTGATTTTCTGGCCTAAATCCTCTCGTCCCCTCATCCACCCTCCACCTGGCAGGTGGGCTTTCCAAAACTCACCTCTGGACCCACCACTCCCCAACTTAAAACGCCAGCCCTCTCTCACTGCTGGTAGGATAAAGTCCAAACACCTTTGCAAGCTGCCGTGAGCACTTGTTACCAGCACCTCCAACCTGCCCCAGGGCCCAGGAAAAAGGAAGACAGAGAGAGAACTGCTCTCAAGCATTGTTTTTGTTTAACTGTATCAAATAATTTTGAATAGATCATGGTTATAATATCAGCTAATATTATATTACCTGAACCCTCTGTGTCGGGTGCCAATCTAAATGATTTACATCTTAACTCACCGAATCTTCAGACTTTTCAGATGAGGAAACTGAGGCGTGGAGCGGGAAAGTGATGTGCCTGAGGTCCCACCGTCAGGGAGGGTCGAGTCCAGATTTGTACCTGGGCCACCAGCTTCCAGAGCCTGAGCGCTGCAAAATGCAAGAGAAACAGAAAGGTACGTGTGATGGAAAGCAAGCCCCCTCCCTCCCCTGGCCCCCAGCCACCTGCGAAGTTTGAAAAGGATTTGCTATTTAATGTTTTTAAAATGGATCCTGCGAGACAGCGTGAGAAAATCATTAGAACGCCGACGGACTCGCTTTACCTACCTCACCGCTTACATCTTTGGGGGAGGACACCAGAATTATTTCAGAGCTTAGAAAAGTTCCATTCCATCTTTGAAACCTCAGCCAATAATGCATGCAAATGTGAACATTGTGAAGTTTCTCTTAGTTCTGATTTGTGCTTAAGTTTTTGGCTTTAAAGAAGTTATAACAATGATAGTTGTCTCCTCAGTATTTGTTAGATGTGTGAAGTACTGATAAATGTCACAATGATAGCTTTATTTTTTAGATTTAGATTATCACTGTAGGTAGGTTAGTCCTAACCACAAGTGAGTCATTTTTTTTAAAGATGTATTTATTTTTTCACACACACACACACACACACACACACCCCGCCTCGTTGTTTTGCACTTGCTGCCTGCTCTCGTGTGTTCTTCTGTGTCTGCTTCTCAGGATTGGTGGCACCTGGAACCAATCCTGGGAACTTCCGCAGTGGAGAGAAGCGCTCAATCTCTTGCGCCACCTCAGCTCCCTGGTCTGCTGCATCTTTTATTGTCTCTCCTCTGTGTCTCTTTTTGTTGAGTCTCCTTGCTGCACCAGCTCTCCTGCACGGGCCAGCTTGCCTTCACCAGGAGGCCCCGGCGATCAAACCCTGGACCTCCTATATGGTAGACGGGAGCCCAATCTCTTGAGCCACATCCACTTCCCTGCATTTTTTAATGAGCAGATTTAAAGATACATCATAATAAATTGTACTACTACATTTTTAAAAAATAGAGGATGATGTGGGAGAGGGAGGGGGGTACACGGGGAATCCGTTATAATTTCAATGTAACTTTTCTGTAATCTAAAACCTCTTTAAAAATAAAGTTTATTATATTAAAAATAATAATATTAATAATAATAATAATAGGGTGGGTTGGAGGAAAGATACACCAAATGTAAGATATGAATTAGAGTTAGTGGGAAGCGGCTGTGGCTCAATTGGTTGGGCTCCCGTTTACCATATGGGAGGCCCCGGGTTCGATTCCTGGGGCCTCCTGGTGAAGGCAAGCCGGCCCACGTGGCGCAGTGAGCTGGCGCAGCAAGATGATGCAACAGAAGGAGATAAGCAGACACAGAAAAAAAAAAAAAAAAAGCAAAGCAAATGGACACAGCAAGCACAAGCAGCAAGGGAGGGGATAAATAAATAAATCTTTAAAAAAAAAAAAAAAGAATTAGAGTTAGTAGTAAGATTTTGATGATATTCTTTCATAATTTGTAAAAAATGTTTCACAACAATGCAAGGTATTGGTGGAGGGTTGATGTATGGGACCCCTTTATGATATTATGCATGTTTGCTTTGCAAGTTCACAACTTTTATTATACACTGATTGTATATGTTTGTTCATGTATGAATGTATACTTCAATAAAATTAAAAAGAAAAGTCCCACTCCAGACTTGCCCCGACAGCAGAGGCGTATTCCAGAGCCAGGCCTCCCCAGGTCTAGGGCCGAGCACACTTATGATATTTTACTACATTATAATATTTTACCATTACAATATAAAGCAAAGAACGACTCAAGTAAAAATATATATATACTGTTACGAATATAGAGAGGTGTCATCAAATATATATGGATTTTTTTTTTTTTTAAAGCAAGGGAGGGGAGTAGATGTGGCTCAAGCAGTTGAATGCCTGCTTCCCACATGGAAGGTCCCGGGTTTGGTTCCTGATGCCTCCTAAAAACAAACAACAAGCAAACAAACGAAAAAAACCAACGCAGGGGAGCTGATATGACTCAGTGGTTGAGCGCTGGCTTCCCACATACGAGGCCCCAGGCTCATTCCTGGGCCCCAGTACCATAAAAATTAAAAAAAAAAAAAAAAAAAAGCAAGGGAATGACAAACAGAGATTTCAGAGGATGGTGGCCCCAGGGGTGGGGAGCTGGGTAGGGCACCACATGGTGAGATAAAGGTCACTGTCAAGGCCTTAGTCTTTGTCTGGGGTGATGGGTTATTAAAAAAATAAACTAAACCACCACCATAAAATTCACCCCTTCAAAGCCCACCGCTCAATGGTGTTTGGTATAGTCACAAAGGTATGCAACCATCATGACCTCCTGATTCCAAACCATTTCATCACTCCAAAAAGAAACCCCATGCCCGCCAGCAGTCACACCAGCCCCCAGCTCCTGGCACCCACACATCTGCTTTCTGTCTCCGTGGGTTTGCCTATTCTGGACATTCCATATGAAAGCAATCCTAAAGAAATAGACAGAAGTGAGCCACGCAGTGTGACCCAAGGATCAGGGTTCCCTCAACTCCGTGCTCCTGCGAGCCGACAGAAAACCAGAACTGGGTCCTTGCGGTGACCAGCTGCCAAATGAACCCTCCCTGGAGTGGCCCATTTCTGACCCCTTGTTAGGTGGGGTAATTAAGGTCTCCATTGCTGATGTCACTTTTTTTTGTTATTTTCATTTTTTTTTCTCTCTCTCTTTTTTTTTCTTTCTAAAGTCACTTTTTTTTTTTTATTCAAATTTTTTAATTTTTCGTCCTCCTTTTTCAAACCCTTGTATTGAGGGCTGACTTTCAATAGATCACAGAGAGGTAAAGTCACTTTTGATTGGGGTTTTTGCTTACTTGGCTCCCCCACCCCACCCCATTGCCACTCCTCTTGCTGCCAGCCAAGGGTCTTTGCACATGCTGTTTCCTCTGCCTGGAGGAACCTTCTCCCACCACTCGCTGCTTCCCTCTTCTTCTGACCGGTGCCTGCTCATCCTTCAGACTATGAATGTGTGTGCCTCTGTGTATTCAGCCAGGGCCCCCTTGACTGGTTGTCTCCATTAGTTCACAACTACTGGCAATGCTGCTGTGTTTGCCCTTGCAGATAATCTTCCGTATCTTGATCTGGTTAGGCTGTTTTCAGTTGCCATTAGCAGAAAATCCAAGCGAGGGTATTGAGTCATGACACAGTCAGGACATTGACGTAGAACGGGCTCCCAGATCACCTTGACCTTGGGATTCTGTCTTCATTGCAGCTGTGCCATTCTCTGTTATGTGCCCTTTAATCTGCTTTCCTCATGGTGGCAAAGTGGCTATAACGGTTTCTGACTTCACATCAGCTTCCTGGGGTGCAGAGAAGAGCAGAGGAAATGTGCCTTTCCCAGCACGCCACACCGGAACCCTGAGGTTCTCCCTCATCGCCCGCTTGGTCACACCCATCCCTGGAAGCGGAAAGTGCTGACAGCTGAAACCAAGCAGGACCTGCTCTGGGTTCAGGCTGGAGGAGAAGCCACTGCCGCACCCGTAGTGGGTGAACGACGGTTCCCAAAAGATATGTCCAAATCCCAAACCCCAAACCTGTGAATGTGGCCCCACTGGGGGGAAAAAAAGTCTTTGGTGATATAGTTAAGTAAGGCTTTCAAGATAAGACCACATTGGGCTTAGGGTGGGCCTAAATCCAAAAACTGGGGTCCTTATAGGAAGAGGAGAGGACCCAGAGACACAGGAGTGGTGCTGCTAGAAGCCAAGGAGCGCCTGGGGCTTCCAGAAGCTGGAGGAGGCCAGGAGGAGGCCAGGAGGGAGCCCCTATGGCCTTCAGATGGAGCGTGCTCCTGCCACAGCTTGTCTTCCAGCTTCCAGACCTGAGAGAAGACACTTCTGATGTTTCAAGCCACCAAGTTTGTGGTGACTTGTTCCAGTAGTCCTGGGAAACCACTATGCACCTGTATCCTGGAAGAGAGAGGGCTCTGCCAGGGAGAAGGAAGGGGAGCTGGAGGCCGGGCCAGTGGCCAGCAATGTCCAGCACATTTCTACCAGGTTAAACCTCTAGCTGGGGACCTGCTGGAGCCAAGGTATGTGCTCGTCCCAAGCTGCTCTCCCAAAGAACAGCCGCACGCACGCTCCCACCAATGAGGCATGCGGGTTCCTTTTCCCACATCCTTGACAACTGGACAGATGAAAAATGACTTACTTTGCTTTGCATGAAGAGCAAGGCTGAAAGGGTGCAGTGAGGCCATCACGGGAGAAGCCCTGGTAGCTCCATTGAGGGAGGTCGCCCGGATCAGGGGCTGCTGCAGTCTTGGAGTTTGTCCAGTTCCCAGCCTACTGGGAAGTACCTTCCATCTGCATCCAGCATCTCACCCCTCGGGGACAGCAGCAGAGCTGGGCCGGCAGGTTGGTGGAGATGAGCAGACGAGAGCCCCACAGTCTCTTGGATCTTGCCGTGCAGAGCCTGCTGAGTGAGGAAGACGCGGCGGCGCGTGCCCTGGAAGAGCTCCCTGCGATCCTCTTCCCAGCAGTCTTCTCGGCTGCCTTGGCTGGGGGTCGGGCACAGACCAGGAAGGCGCTGGTGTGGGCCTGGCCCTGCCCCTGCCTTCGTCTGGGATCTTGAAGGGAGCAGTCAAAGTGATGTCGGAAGCTTGCTGGATGGCCTGGAATTTGTCCCTGCAGACACTGCTTGCCCCAGGTGATCGAAGCTGAAGCTGCAGGATTTCACCCACCACCTTGTGCTCTCTGACCTGTTCTGCATTCTTTCTCAGGACTCAAACGCTGAAAGACCCAAAGGCGGATCAGCACACACCCAGTGTCAGAGAAGAGCCTCAGCGTGGCGGAGAACCCATGCAAATGCATGCCGGTCTTCACCTGCCTGGATTCTCCTCTTACATACTGCGGAGAGTGGAGAGGAGTCGTGGCTGTTTTTGCCTCCGCTGCTGGGTGTTCGAGGTAGGGCAAATGCGCAACCCAAACATCTTCATGATGTGGGGTCCTCCTGGGAGTCCCCGACTGCTTCTCCCTGCTACACCCTCTGGGCCACCTCCAGAAGCTCTACCTGAAACTCAGCAACATCTCAGGTCAACTCTACGAGATGCCCAGAAGTCTGCAGAAACCGTTGGAGACCGCGGTGGTCAGTGAAGGTAGACTCTCTGAGAATGCTGTCACAGACTTGGCCCAAAGAGCCCACGCCACCTGCCTGCAGGAACTGATTCTCGGAACAATTGCTTCTCTGATATGGTCCCCGGGCCTCTAGAGCGTCTGCTCAGTCCGGTGTCAGGAACCCTGCAGCACCTGAACGTGAGAAATCGCAGGTTGAAGCAATCTCAACTCAAAGCCCTCCTGCCTGCCCAGTGCCGCTCCCGTTTTCAGTGACAACGGCATCTCCGCCTCCGGCATCGCGAACGCGCTCAGGCACTTAGCAGGGCTCAAGTGACTGATACTTGTGCGGTGCCCTGTCCCCGCCTAAGCTTCAGGGACTTGGATGGACACGGGCAGAGGAACGTCCCGAGTCCGGAACTTGCCTGCGTGCATGCCAGTTTGCAGAAGAGGTTGCAAGTGCTAAATCAGGATGGCATAATGCTGACTAATCCTACAATGTAAGATTTTCGTCACATTAAGTGAAAAGGCACAGGAGACATGATAGAGAAGAGTGGTAGCAGTGGGTAGTAGAGCTGTGACTAATGGATTTTCCAAATGGATAATGAGAAAACTATCAAAACTAGCAGCTCCCGGAACTAGCTAGTGGTGACCACACTCACTGGATACAACTGGGGCTCAATTATTCATAAAATCTAGATGCACTGGTTGAAAGTGGACAGTGGCAAGTGTTGATACAATGTTGAGGCTTAAATAAAATAAGCTTTTCAAGCTCTTCTGTTCTACTTTAGTTTTTTTTTTTTTTTAATTTATTGAGGGAAATCACTCATACATGAACACACATAAACAATAAGTGTAAAGCAATATTTGTAAACTTACAAAACAAACATACATAACATCATACAGGACTCTCATACCTCACCCTACCACCAATACCTTGCATTGCTGTTAAACATTTTTAACTAATGATTAAAGAGCATCCTCAAAATAGTACTACTTGGGCCACCAGGCCCCATGCACAGGTGCACCGCCAGGCCCCTTGATCCACGCAGCAAGATGATGACGTAAGAGGAGAGCGACACAAGGCAGAGCCAAAACGAGACACACTGAAAAACCAGGAACTAAGGTGGCGCAGGCGGTAGGACGCCTCTCTCCCACATCGGAGGTTCTGAGGATCAAATCCCAGTGAAGACAGGAGAAGGAAGATAAGAGAGGGCAGGAAATGAACACAGAGTCACCCAGCGAATGGACACAGAAGCAGCAAAAATAGGGGAGGGGGGCGGTAAAGATGGATAGAAGTAAATAAATAAATAAATAAATAAATCCCTTAAAAAAATGTATAGGGGAGGATGATATGGACTATAGTTAGTAGTGAGATTTTAACGATGCTCTTTCGTGATTTGTTAACAAATGTTTCACAACAGTGCAGTGTATTTGTGTGGGGGGGTGATGTGTGGGAGCCCTGTATGATGTTATATGCATATTTGTTTTGTAAGTTCACGATGTTTACTGAACACTTATAGTTTATGTATGTTCATGTAGGAATGATACACTTCAATAAATTTGTTTTAAAAAAATTAAAATACATATATATATTACTACTAACCAAAGTATTTTCCCCCAACCCACTCTATTATCATTTTTTAAATATATCTTTATGACAGAAGTTGTAAACTTACAGAACAATCATGCACATGTACAGAATTCCCAAACCACACCCCTCTATCAACACACCACACCGTGGTGGAACATTTGTTACAGATTATGAGATAATATCATCAGATTATTACCAGGTCCACAGCATACACTTGGCACACATTTTCCATACTCCCCCCATTATCAACACAGTACATCTTTGGCATAGATACAAGAATATTACATTATTACTGTTAACCACAGTCATAGGTCACTCCAGTTGTATTTTCCCATGCTTCTCCACATCCCACTACCCTGCAATACTGATGTACATCTGCTCTAGCTCACAAAAGGCACTCTTGCATCTGTACCATCAACCACAATTCTCATCCACCTCTGGGTTAACTGTGCTATTCAGTCCCTAGATTATTCTCTAGCTTTCTGTCAACTGGCATTTACATCCCTAGACTACCATTTTCAGCCACATTCCCATTTATAAACTAGCTGTTAGTCACTATAACATGTTACCATTGACTCTGTACATCTCCACACTTTTACAGTAAAGCTAATTAAAACTTCTACATACATTAAATATCAGTAGTCCATCTCAGTCCTCCTCTTATCTCCTTTAAGAATCTACCACCTACCACCAGGTCTTGAAGATATTTTCCTACATTTTCCACCAGAAGCTCCATGGTTTTTGCTTTTATATTTAGGTTTTTGATTCATTTTGAGTTCATTTTGTTATAAGGTGTGAGAAAGGGGTCCTCCTTTCTTCTCTTGCCATGAATATCCAGTTCTCCCAGCACCACTCATTGAATGGACTATTATGCCCCAACTGGGTAGGTTTGACAGGCCAGTTTGACCATAGATGTGAGGGTCTGTTTCCGAACCATCAGTTTAGTTCCATTGGTCTATGTGTCTGTCCTTATGCCAGTACCATGCTGTTTCTACCACTGTAGCTAGGTGATACAATTTAAAGTCCAGATTTGAGAGTCCTCCAACCTCGCCTTTCCTTTTCAAGATGTTTCTGGCTATTCAGGACGCCTTACCCTTCCAAATAAATTTGATAATCATGTTCTCCATTTATTTAAAAAATGCTGGTGGAACTTCTATTGAGATTGCATTGAATATGCATATAAACTTGAGTAGAATTGACATCTCAATGATATTTAGTCTTTCAATCTGTGAGCATGGAATGTTCCTCCAATTATTTAGGTCTTTTTTTTTTTATTTCTCTTAACAATGAGTTGTAGTTTTCTTTTCTTTTTTTTTTTTTTTAAAGATTTTATTTATTCATTCATTCATCCCCCCCTTGCTGCCCGCGCTCGCCGGGTCAGCCAACCACGCCGCGCAGGCGGGCCCTGCCCTCACCAGGAAGCCCCGGGAACCGAACCCGGGGCCTCCCACATGGCAAACGGGAGCCCCACTGATCGAGCCACAGCCGCCTCCCCTGAGTTGTAGTTTTCTGAACACAAATGGTTAAAATCATTGATTAAGTTTATTCCTGAATATTTGGGTTTTATCTGTCATATTTTATTTTCTCCACTCTTTTGATACTTTCAGTTACTTTTATTGATATAATCTTCATTTCTAGACTCTCTTCCAGGCCTCTCTCTCCTGTCTTTTCTTTTCAGGCTGTAGCACACCCTTTAGTATTTCCTGCAAAGCAGGTCTCTTGGTTACAAACTTTTTCGTTTCTGTTTATCTGTGAACCTTCTAAACTTGCCCTCATTTTTGAAAGACAATCTTGCTGGATATAAGATCCTTGGCTGGAAGTTTTTCTCTTGCAGTATCTTAAATATACCATACCACTGTCTTCTTGCCTCCATGGTTTCTGGTGAGAAATCAGCACTTAATCTTATTGGGTATCCCTCCTTTGTTATGCATTGCTTTTCTCTTGCTGCTTTCAGAATTCCTTCTGCCCCTTTTCCCTTCTCTTCTCCTGCTGGGACACCCATGACATGTATGTTTGCACGTCTCTTGCTGTCAATTAGTTTACTGAGACCTTGTTCAAGTTTTTCCAATCTTTTCTTCATCTGTTCTTTTGTATGTTCACTTTCAGAGGCCATTTCTTCAAACTCACCAATCCTTTCTTCTGCCTCCTCAAATCTGCTATTATATGATTCCAGTGTATTTTTTTAATTTCATTTATTGTACCTTTCATTCCCATAAGATCTGCTATTTTTCTATGTATACTTTCAAATTCTTCTTTGTGCTCAACCAATGTCTTCTTAATATTCTTAATTTCTTTAGCCATCTCACTGAATTTATTAAGGAGATTTTGTTTAAACATCTATGGTTGGTTGTCTCAACTCCTTTATGTCATGTGGAGGCTTCTCTTGTTCCTTTAAGTGGGACATATCTTCCTGTTTCTTGGTGTGGATTGTAATTTTTTGTTGGTGTCTTGGCATCTGGCTTACTAGAGTATTTATTCCGGGTGCAGTTTTCCTCTTTAGTTTAGGGCTTCCTGCCCTTTTTCCCTTGCTGGTTGTGTAGTAGGAGCCAAGGATGTAGTGGGTGCTGTAAGCTGTGGAGGCTCAAGTTGCCCTCAGTGCCCCAAGGACCAATGAAGCTTCTCCCAACTTTCTCCATTGCCAGGGGTAGGGACAGAGCCACAGCTGTGTGGAATAATCCAACTTATGCAGGCGTAGGCTGTAGTTGCTCAGAGAGACTGGTGAAGCTTCATGCCCTTTTCTCCCTTGCCTGGGGTGAGTACAGAGATGCAGGTGTGGGCAGCAGTCTATACAGTGCAGGTCCAAGATGACTGTAGTTGCCCTGCAGACTTCCGATTATTCAGTCTATGCCAGCCAAATGTCCCTGCAGTTACCTGGAGAGGCTGGTGCAGGGCCCGCCAGCTTCCTCCCTGCTAGAGGTGGGGCTGAAGCCTAGGATGGGGCTGCAGGCCGATCTGGGTGAAAGAAGCCCGTCTCTACTGTCACTGTGATTTTCAGTCAGCCCGGCTTCCCCTCATGCTGGGGACAGAGTCAAAATGGCGGCTGCCGGCCTCCTTCTGACCTGGAAAGGCTCAAACTTTTAGCTGTCTTAGGGTTATACTTTAGCCCGCCAAATTTACTAATCAGCTGACATTGGTGGCCACCCGTCTTTTCCTCCCGTTTTTGGGAAATGGAGCTTCCAATTCCTGCCACAGAATAGCTCCTGGGGTAACTTGCGCTGCCAAAGTAGGATGATCACCGGCCTCCATGGCGTGGCCTGTAATTTCCCAGAGAGGCTGACGCAGCTCCCCCCAGCTTCCTCCCTGTCCGAGGTGGGCCTGGGGCTTAGGCTAGAGCTGCAATCTGATCTGGATGGAAAGAAGCCGGTCCCTACCAGCACCGTGATTTTCAGTCAGCCCCGCTTCCCCTCATGTCAGGTGCGGAGTTAAGATGGTGGCCACTGACTTCTTTCTGAATTGGACAGGTTCAAACTTTAGCTGTTCTTAGGATTATACTTTAGCCTGCCGAATTTACTAATCAGTAGCTGAAGCTGGTGCCCAATTGTCTCCTCCTCCCCAGTTTTGGGGAAGTGGAGCTTCCAATTCTGGGCATCTCCTCCTTCCACTCTTTCAAGGATGTTGCAGGATGAGCTTCTGGTCTCCTGGAGCCCCCAGACAAGTGCTTTAGATAGCTCTGGGTGATTACTCACTGCCCTGTAGCAGGAGCTGACTCTGGGAGCTCCTTACTCTGCCGCCATCTTGCTGGTTGTCTTTACTTTGTTTTTTCTTGTTGTTGCTTTTGCTCTACTTTAAAAATGCCCTTTTCATGTGGCTTTAGTGAATACTCTACTTTCTACAACAAGCGTTTGGGGCAGTTTCCTCTCATTTATAGACATGACATTTCTAGCTCCCCTACTCCTGGGATGCAAATGCCCGGAGCCTGAGTTTTTTTGTTGTTTGTGCTTTTGGTGTAAATTCTAGGAATCCATTGCCCCATATAAGGTTCTGAAGATGTTTTCTCTATGTTTTCATCCAGGAGTTTTATAATGTTAGCTCTTCTAGTTAGGTCTTTGATCCATTTGAGTTCATTATTGTACAGGAAGTGATGTCGAGGTCCACTTTCATTCTTTTGCATGAATAGATTCAGTTTTTCCAGGACAATTCATTAAAGAGATTATTCTTTCCTCAATGTCTTTTATCTTTTTAAGGTGAATTTCCTTTCATTATAACATATTTCTGAATTTTAATGCAGTCAAAGATATCAACTTTTACTTTATGGAAATTTTATGTTTTGTTAAGACAACTTTGCTATCCTGTGGCCTAAAACATAGTTACCTGAAATTTTTTTCTTTTTTACCTAGATTTTTGACTAAAGATTTTAAACTTTTCCTCAGACAATGATGTCCTAAAGTCATGTTAGGGAAGTGGATGTGGCTCAAGTGATTGGGCTCTCGTATACCATATAAGAGGTCCAGGGTTTGATTCCTGGGGCCTCCTGGTGAAAAGCAAGCTGGCCCAAGCGGAGAGCTGGTCCACACGGAGTGCTGGCCCGCACAGAATGCTGGCTCTCGTGGAGTGCTGGCCTGCGCAGAGAGCTGGTGCAGCAAGATGACGCAACAAAAAGACACACAGAAGAGAGACAATAAGAGACACAGCAGACCCGGTTGCTGAGGAGGTGCAAGAGATTGAGAAGCCTCTCTCCACTCCAGAAGGCCCCAGGATTGGTTCCTGGTGCCGCCTAAAGAGAAGACAAGCAGACACAGAAGAACACACAGAGAGCAGACAGTGAGCACAAAACAACGGGGGAGTGGGGGGTGATAAATAAATAAATCTTTTTCAAAAAATAATTTTACCTAATTTTTCTATATTGTGAAGTTCAAATATTTTTTCCCCATCTTTTTCCTCCTTCATTTTTTGGTTTGTTTTAACTTTCTGCACTGATATGCAAGGTCAAATCCATAACACCTAAATTTCATATATCTATGGAACTTTATTTGCATCCATTGATCAGTATTTCTATCCGTGTACCTGTATCACACTTTAATTATTTTTACATACTTGATAAGTTCTGATCTGGTAAGACAATCTCGCTTCATTCTTCTTCAGAAGTGCTTGTTATGCTTGATCTTTGACTCATTCCTGTAGAACTGAGAAATGCTTTGTCTACTTCTACAAACTTTTGTTGGGATTTTGAGGGCAATTACGTTAAATGTATAGATCAATGGGAGGAGAATTTACATATTTATGATATTAATTATTTCTGCCAAGTAATAAAGATCTCTACTGGGATCTTTGTTTAATGTCTTCTAATCAATTTTTCCCCCTGAGATGGCTCCCTCATCTGTCTGCTTGTTGTGTCTGCTCATTGTCTGCTCGTCTTCTTTAGGAGGCACCAGTAACTGAACCTGGGACCTCCCATGTGGGAGGCAATTGCCCTACTGCTTGAGCCACATCCTCTCCCCTTCTAACCAATTTTTACGTCATTTCCCAATAGAAATCCTCTCATCTTTTGTTAGATTTTATTTTCTTGGTACTTGATAGTGTTTGCAACTATGTTAATCAGTGCCTTGCTTAGAATTGCTTTTTCTGTTTTTTTTGTTTGTTTGTTTGCTGAAGAATAGACATTCAACTGTCTTTATATATTGAGCTTAAATCTACTAATCTTACTAATTCTCCTTTCTAATCCTATCATAGATTTCTTCTTTTATGTGGACACTCATATAATTCAAAAATCAATGACAAGTTTTCTTCCTTCTTCCCCATCCTCTCATCTTTCCTTTCTCCTTTTTGTCCTACTGTACTCACTCTAACACCATGTTGAAATGAAGCAGACAGATGCATAGGAAAGGGCAGTATCTCTGCAAACGCAGCCCAGGAGGCCTTGAGCCTGACCCACTGGACATGGAGCTAGGCAGACCTTGTTCAAGTTCATGCGTGTTCTGAATTCTCAACCTTCTCAGCTCCGTCTGAGTCTAGGCATCCTGGTGGGTGTGTAGTTATATCCCATTGAGGCTTTTTTTGTTGTTGTATTTTTTTTTTTCTTGTCTTTGTTTTGTTTTGTTTTTCATTGAGGCTTTGATTACCTTTTGGTGGAGGACAAATGATATCAAACATCTTTCACATAATTTTTGGCCATTTGTATATCTGTCTTGGAGAAATGTCTATTCAGATCCTTTGTTGATTTTTCAATTTTTCACTCTTTGTCTTTTAGTTGTTGTATAGTAAGTGTTCTTTATATGATCTAGATACAAGTCCTTTATCAGATATATGATTTCTAAATATTTTCATCTGTGAAATGAATAGAAAAATATTTCATCATTCTATGATTTGTCTTCGCACTTCCTTCTGGTGTCCTCTGAAGCACAACAGCTTTTTAATTTTGATGCTGTTATAGCTCATGCTTTGGTATCCTAAGAATCCTTTTCAAGATCCAAGGTCATAGCAATTTACCCCTATGTTTTATCCTAAGGGTTTTATATTATTAGCCCATACATTTAGGTCTTTGATCCATTTTGAGTTCATTTTTGTATATGGTATGTGGTAAGAAAGAGTCCAACTTTATGTGTGTGTTTGTGGATATATAGTTGTCCGAGCACCATTTCTTGAAAGGACGACTCTTTCCACATTGATGGACTTGGCAACCTTATCAAAAATCAGCGGGGAGCGGAGGTGGCTCAAACGATTAGGTGCCTCCCTCCCATATGGAAGGTCCCAGGTTCAGTTCCCAGTGCCTCCTAAAAAGACCAGCTCACAACAAACAGACACAGCAAATGCAAACAATGAAGGGGTAGGGAGAAAGAAATAAATAAAATAAATCCTTAAAAAAAAAAGAACTATAGATGTGGTTAAAGGCACTCTAAATTGACTTTCAAGCCTTGAGTTACAAAATGACTCCCAGGAAATGAAGCTCACAAGAGCTGCTACAATCAGACTTCAGGAATGGACAATTTGGAGACCAAGACTTACAGGAAATGGAACAAGAAAGAGAGGCCTAAGCTCCAAACACTATTGAACAAGTTTCCTTCTGCCTCAATATTCCAAAAAATTGTGCTGCTAGAATAGAACTTGCCTGGCAAACTGCCATTCCCCCTACCTTGACTTTTGCACTATAAATTCCAATACTCCACAAACACCTTGGAGTACCTGGTTTTACTTGCTGTTTCCCAATTTGTGAATTGTTATACTATTTATAAAGCTCTTCATTTGCCAAAAAAAAAAAAGTGAGGCTGAACATTTTTCTCTCTTTTTATCGTGGAAAAATTTACAACATGAGCTTTCCCTTCTCAACCCAAGCACACCATTCATGGGATTAACCACGTTCACATGTGCTACCCGCACCCCCACCCATTTCCAGAACTTTGCAATCACCCCAAACAGAAACCCTACACCAACAGGCATTGACTCCCCACTCCCACCCCCTGTACTCCACTTTCTGTCTCTATGAATTTGCATATCCTAGCTATTTCATCTAAGTGAAATCATACCAATCTGATCCATTTCACTCAGCATGCTGTTTCAAGGTTCATTCACGACGTAGCGTGCAGCAAAATTTCATTCCTTTTTCAGGCTATTAGTCCAGTGTATGTATAAGCAACATTTTGAGTTTCCTTCACCTTTTGGCTATGGTGACTAATGCTGATATGAACATTGGTGTACAAATATCTGTCCAAGTCCCTGATTTCAGTTCTTTTGGTTGTATAACTACCTGTGGGATTGCTTGGTCATATGTTGAAATTTTTGAGGAATAGCCAAACTGTTTTCCACAGTGGCTGCACCATTTTACACGATTTTACATTCCCAAGGCTGAATACTTCATAAATTTATTGACCATTTGTAGTTTTTCTTCTGTGAACTTCCCATGTGCACATTTGTTCTACTGGTTTGTTTGTCAGCGCTCTTTGTACACAAAGAACATCAATTCTTTGCCTGGCATAAGAGTTGCAAATGTATTTTCCCATTTGACTTTGCTTTTGATATTTTGAAAAAAATAAACTTTCATTTTGTTATGGTCAAATTTACTTTTTCTTTGACTTCCTGGTTTTGTTTCATAGTCATAAAAGGCTCCCAGACCAAAAATTATTTTAATTTGCTTTTTCTTTCAGTATTTTGTAGATTCTTTTATTTGTAAATCGTTGCTCCATTTGGATTTTGTCTATTTTCAGCTAGGGGATAAAATGAGGATGAACCCAAGTATTGAATAGTCTTTCCTTTCCTCACTAATCATCCCTCATGCACCAGCTTCGCTATACACTTAGGTCTCTTTCTGGATTTTTCTCTCTTGTAACATGGCTCAAACTGCCCAGTACCAACCATTCCCATTAGATCAGATTGTATCTAATACTCTAGCTTTATAATTCATTATATTTTGTTCATTTCCAGAATTTTCCTGGCAATTTTTTTTTTTTTTTTTTTGACGTACCGGAGCCAGAGATTGAACCTGGGGCCTCGTAAGTGGGAAGCTGGTGCTCAACCACTGAGCCACATTGGCTGTCCTGAGTCGTCTTTTTTGTTTGTTTGCCTATTGTTTGTTTTTGTTTGTCTTTAGGGGGCACTGGAGACTGAAACTGGGACCACCCATGTGGGAGGCGTGCACTCAACCACGCGAGCCACATCCACTCCCTTCCTGGCAAGTTTGTTTTCCTGGGTGAACTTCAGCACCATTTTGTCAAATTCCAAAAATCGCCTCTTGGTATTTTCATTGGGATTGCATTGATTTCTGGCTAAATTTAGGAAGCTCTGACATCTTTCCAAAACCGATATTTCTCACTGCGGTACCCACCCCAGAAAAAGAACAAGTTTTTAATCCCATTCCTGTGGGTGTGAACCCACTGCAAATAGGTCCTTTTGAAGCTGTTACTTGTAGTTAAGGTGTGCTCAGCTGAACCAAGATGGGTCTTAATCCTGTGACCGTAAAAGAGAAAGTCACAGGGAAGATTCGGAAGCCGGAAGTCAGTGGACCCTGGACGAGGATAGAGAGGACCTTGCCATGTAACAGGAAAGCCAAGGAACCCAAGGGTCACCAGCCAGCTTGGATGCTACTGACCAGGAGGAAGCCGGCCTTCCAGCCTCGGAAGCCGGGAGCCTGTAAGTTCCGTCTTGTAAGCCACCCATTGTGCAGTGTTTGTCAAGCAGCCAGGAAACTAAGGCACTCTCTAAGATCAGCACTTTTCTTGCCACTAATTCAAACTTCCTTTCCTCCAAGAGCAGCATTTTAAGCTCTCTTCATTTATATCCTCCACGTTTCTTGGGAGGTTTGCTGCTAGACATTTTACCATTATGGTTGCTATTGTAAATTAAGTCTTTACTTCCATTACAAATAAGGTTGTAAATGTATAGCCAGGTCCAAAGATCGATTCAGTAGGTTTGGGTTGAGACGCCAAGGAATGTGCATTGTTATTCCAAGATCTGGCTCACTGTAATGGACACCAAGGTCTAAGGACCATTTTCCTTCAGCTACTCCTAGGTGGCAGGTGCTGGGATATAAGGGTGAACAAGCAGGCACAGCTCCTGTTCTCATGGAACCCACAACTCAGTAAAAACCACTGTTTCAAAAGGTAAAAAATTAAAGTTATATTAAAAGGGGAAAGCTACCTCTGTGATATAAATTAAGCTACTGTAACAAATAGACCCAAAAATACAGTCACTCTCACAAGTTAGGAATTTTTTTCCTCTCTCACCTCACAGCGGCGCAGGACAAGGAGGAAGCTCTGCTCCGCAGGGTCCGCCGAGGACCCAGCCTCCTGCTGTCTTGCTGTCATGCCCCAGATCAGAGGCTACATTGCGTCCACAGGCAGCGGGCACGAGTGGAGCTGACCAGTGGCTTCTTTTGTGATGAGGCGGCCCCCTGCTTGTACCCACCACATCCACCTCTACCCCATAGGCCAGAACAGAAGCTCAAGTTCACTCCTCGCTTCAGCGGAGGCTGGACGGCCCATCTGCCCTGCTGAAGGCGAAAGGGGGGGATGGCCACTGGGGATGGGCTAGGACTCTCCCCACACCGTCCCACATTACCCTTCACCTTCTTCCATGACTGACACCCTGTGGGTGTGAATTTCAGACTGAACAAGACTCTTATAATGGGCAGCATTTTTACTTTTTTTTTTTTTTTTCCTGTTGCAACATTTCATATTTTCTGGAATTTCTGAAAAAATAAAGAACTGAAATTTGCCCAGCATGGAGCTGACAAGAGGAAGCAGAGTCTTTATTTAAATGAAAGTAAACAAGAACTCTTATAACTCTTATATTCTCACAAAACAGCAACTCGGGCATTGGTCAGGGCCAACTGTTTTCACTGTTAAGAAATAGCCTTTCGAGACTTCCGGGAAGATGGCGGACTAGTAAGACACGGGAATCTCTTCTCCAGAAAAATAGCTAGAGGACAAGCTGAAACAGCCCCGAAAAAGATCTTCTGGGGTTTAGGACAGCAGGTGAAGGCTGCACACCACCCAGAGGAGAGAGGGACAGAAGAGGGAAATCGCGACTACAGAACTGTGAGTTGCAAGTAGCAGCTTCTGCTGCTGCCGGCACCCTCCCCCACACTCTCCAGAATTCTCGGGCCCCTGGGCCTGCGACCACAGACAAAGGGGGCTTCAGGGATCTGCCACTCCCGGAAAGGGGAGAGAGAGGGACACAGCCTTAGGCTGACTCAGGTTCTGACCTGAAATTTGGGCTGCAGAGCCCCACGGACCCTTCCACATGGCAGTTTGCCCTGGGAGCCTAGAAAGGACTGGAGAAATCCGACCCTCGCAACCTCCCTCTCTTCTAGCCTGGACTAATTGTTGAGGACACCACGGGAGAGGGGAGAGCGAGGCTGGGGCTGACCCTGTTTGGACTCCCGGGTTTGGTCTGCCCTGTCCCGAGAGCCCTTCCAGGCTGGATGGGGCTGCGCCATTGTTTGCCTTGGAGCCTGCAAGGGGCTAAAGATATACAAACCTCCCAATCTCCTCCTCTACTAACAGGGACTGATTGTTGAGGATTCAGAAGGGAGTGGAAATATTTCCTAGCTGGGGAAAGGGGGGTGCTACGAGAGAAGTCTGGAGAACTGTCTCAGAAAGTTTGAATCACAGGGCTCCTAGCCCCCAGACAGGAAGCTCCATCACATTGATCTGGCCTGTGTCACAACAAATACGCTCCGACGAGGCATTGAATAGAGAGCTGCCAACAAGCGCCATCTCCTGGCAGACCAAGGAAGTGCACATAAGAAAATTAAGTAAGAGAGGCTTCTCTTGGCCTCTATAGCCTCCCTGCCAAAGGCCCTAGGAAACGACTCTACAACCAATTACTGGGTCCAGTGCCCAGTCTTGAGCAACTAGCAGAACAATCCTAACGATCAAGGTTGAGTCAAAAATCAAAGAGCTGTGGTAACTCACAGCCTCCTGCCACTAAAACCCCATAAAAGAGAAAGAGATAGAGCATCTAAGTAAAATACAACCTAACCAGATGCCTAAGCACCAGCAAAAAATTACGAGCCATACTAAGAAAATAGAAGACATGGCCCAAGAAAAGGAATACATCAAAGTCCCAGAAGAGATGCAGAATTTGAGAGAACTAATCAGTGAGATGAGCACAAATTTCCAAAATCAAATTAATGAGATGAAAGACAATATAGTTAAAGAGATAAATGACATCAAGAAGACATTGAGGGGGAAGCAGTTGTGGCTCAATCAGTAGGGCTCCCGTTTACCATATGGGAGGCCCCGGGTTCGGTTCCCGGGGCCTCCTGGTGAAGGCAAGCCTGCCCGCACGGCATGGTTAGCTGACCCAGCGAGCACAAGCAGCAAGGGGGGGATAAATGAATAAATAAATAAAATCTTTAAAAAAAAAAAAAAAAAGAAGACATTGAGCAAACACAAAGAAGAATTTGAAATCCTGAACAGAAAAGTAATGGAGTTCATGGGAATGAAAGACACAATAGGTGAAGTCAAAAATACATTTGAGGCATACAACAGCAGACTCGAAATGATAGAAGAAAGAATAAGTGATACTGAAGACAGAGCAGCTAAAATTGAAGAGAGAAAAGAACAGAGAGAGAAAAGAATGGAAAAAATTGAGCAGGGGCTCAGAGAGTTGAATGACAACACAAAACACAAGAATATACATGTCATGGGAGTTCCAGAAGGAGAAGAGAAAGGAAAAGGGGCAGAAAGAGTATTTGAGGAAATAATAGCTGAAAATTTCCCAACTCTCATGAAAGAAATGAACTTGCATGTCCAAGAAGCACACCATACCCCAATGAGAATAAATCCAAATAGACCTACGCCAAGACACATATTATTCAGAATGTCAAATGTAAAAGATAAAGAGAAAATTCTCAGAGCAGCAAGAGGGAAGCAAACAATCACGTACAAAGGACGTCCAGTAAGACTTAGTGCAGATTTCTCTTCAGAAACCATGGAGGTGAGAAGACAGTGATATGATACAATTAGGAAACTGAAAGAGAAAAACTGCCAGCCAAGAATTCTTTATCCAGCAAAACTGTCCTTCAAAAATGAAGGTGAAAATAAAGTATTCACAAACAAACAGAAACTTAGAGAGTTTGCAAAAAAGAATCCACCTTTGCAGGAAATATTAAAGGAAGCCTTAGAATCTGAAAGAAAAAGACAGGAGGGAGAGGCTTGGAGGAGAGTATGAAAGAAAGAAAAGCAGAAAGGATAACCAAAAGAGTAAAAAGAAACAAAAATAAGATGACATATGAAAACCAAAGAATACAATGGAGGAAATAAATAGTGCATTTTCAGTAATATCATTGAATGTGAATGGATTAAATTCCCCAATCAAAAGATACAGGCTGACAGAATGGATAAAAAAACATGAGCCATCCATATGCTGCTTACAAGAAACTCACCTCAGACCCAAGGATACAAACCGGCTGAAAGTAAAAGGTTGGGAAAAGATACTCCATGCGAATAGTAAACAGAAAAGAGCTGGGGTAGCTGTACTAATATCAGACAAAACAGACTTCAAATGCAAAAAAGTGATAAGAGATACGGAAGGCCATTATATATTAATAAAAGGGACGATCCTCAAGGAAGATATAACAATCATAAATATCTACGCACCTAACCAGGGTGCCCCAAAATATATGAGACAAACTCTGGCAAAACTGAAGTGAGAAATAGACATTTCTACAATAATCATTGGAGACTTCAACACCCCTCTCACATCATTAGATAGAACAACTAGACAGAAGATCAACAAGGAAACAGAGAACTTGAACAATATGATAAACAAGTTAGACCTAACAGACATATACAGAACACTGCATCCAAACTCAGCAGGTTA
The DNA here is from genome assembly GCA_026826555.1 of Tolypeutes matacus. Taxonomy (NCBI): domain Eukaryota; kingdom Metazoa; phylum Chordata; class Mammalia; order Cingulata; family Chlamyphoridae; genus Tolypeutes; species Tolypeutes matacus. The sequence goes on along the minus strand of JAKSZT010054518.1, from coordinate 3,858,234 downwards.
TACATTCTTCTCAAGTGCCCATGGATCTTTCTCCAGGATAGACCACATGTTAGGTCACAATACAGCTCTCAAAAAATATAAAAAGATTGAAATTATACAAAGCACCTTCTCAGAACATAATGGAATGAAACTAGAAATCAATAACAGGCAGGAAAAAAGTAAATTTGCGAATGTGTGGAGACTGAACAACACACTCCTAAATATTCGGTGGGTCAAAGAAGAAATTGCAAGTGAAATCAGTAAATATATTGAGACAAATGAAAATGAGAACACAACGTATCAAAACTTATGGGATACAGTAAAGGCAGTCTTGAGAGGGAAATTTATAGCCCTAAAATGCCTATATTAAAAAACAAGAAAGAGCTAAACTTCAAAGATTTAACTGAACAACTTAAGAAACTAGAAAAAGAACAGCAAACCAATACCAAAGCAAAACGAAGGAAAGAAATAATAAAGATTAGAGCGGAAATAAATGAAAATGAGAACAGAAAAACAATAGAGATAATCAATAAAACCAAAAGTTGGTTCTTTGAGAAGATCAATAAAATTGACAAACCCCTCGCTAGACTAACAAAGAAAAAAAGAGAGAAGATGCAAATAAATACAATCAGAAATGAAATGGGGGAAATTACAAATGACCTCATAGAAATAAAAAGAATCATAAGAGGATATTATGAGAAACTTTATGCCAACAAACTAGACAACCTAGATGAAATGGACAAATTTCTAGAAACACATAACCAACCTACACTGACACAACAAGAAATACAAGAACTTAACAAACCAATCACAATTAAGGAGATTGAATCCATCATCAAAAATCTCCCAGCAAAGAAAAGTCCAGGACCAGATGGCTTCACAGGTGAATTCTACCAAGCATTTCTAAAAGAATTAACACCAATCCTGTTTAAACTCTTCCTAAAAATTGAAGAGGAGGGAAAATTACCCAACACATTTTATGAAGCCAACATCACCCTAATACCAAAGCCAGATAAAGATTCCACAAAAGGGAAGCGGCTGTGGCTCGATCAGTGGGGCTCCCGTTTACCATATGGGAGGCCCCGGGTTCGGTTCCCGGGGCCTCCTGGTGAGGGCAGGCCCGCCCGCATGGCGTGGTTGGCTGACCCAGCGAGCACGGGCAGCAAGGGGGGGATAAATGAATAAATAAATAAAATCTTTAAAAAAAAAAAAAGATTCCACAAGAAAAGAAAATTACAGACCAATCTTTCTAATGAACATAGATGCAAAAATTCTCAACAGAATACTTGCAAATCGAATCCAACAGTATATCAAAAGACTTATACAGGGAGGCGGCTGCGGCTCAATCGGTGGGACTCCCGTTTGCCATGTGGGAGGCCCCGGGTTCGGTTCCCGGGGCCTCCTGGTGGGGGCGGGCCTGCCCACACGGCGTGGTTGGCTGACCCGGCGAGCACAAGCAGCAAGGGTGGGATAAATGAATAAATAAATAAAATCTTAAAAAAAAAAAAAAAAATAAAATTAAAAAAAAAAAAAAAAAAAAAAAAGACTTATATATCACGACCAAGTGGGATTTATTCCTGGTATGCAAGGCTGGTTCAACATAAGAAAATCAATCAATGTAATACACCACATTGACAAATTGAAGGAAAAAAAACACATGATCATCTCAATAGATGCAGAAAAGGCATTCGACAAAATCCAACATCCTTTTTTGATAAAAATATGTCAAAATATAGGAATAAAAGGAAAATTCCAAAATACGATAAAAGGCATATATGAAAAACCCACAGCCAACATCATACTCAATGGGGAAAGGTTGAAAGCTTTCCCCCTAAGATCAGGAACAAGACAAGGATGCCCACTGTCACCATTGTTATTCAACATTGTACTAGAAGTTCCAGCTAGGGCAATTAGACAAGACAAAAAAATTAAAGGCGTCCAAGGAAAAGAGGAAGTAAAACTCTCACTGTTTGTGGATGACATGATCCTGTATTTAGAAAATCCTGAAGTATCCACAACAAAGCTACTTGAACTAATAAATGAGTTCAGCAAAGTGGCAGGATACAAGATCAACACGCAAAAATCAGTAATGTTTTTGTACACTAGTACTGAACAATCTGAGGAGGAAATCAGGAAGAAAATTCCATTTTCAATAGCAACAAAAAGACTCAAATACCTAGGAGTTAATTTAACCAAAGAAGTACGGGACCTATATGCAGAAAACTACAAAACAATGCTAAAAGAAATTTAAAAAGACCTAAACAAATGGAAAGACTTTTTGGAAGAATAAATATCGTGAAGATGTCAATCTTGCCCAAACTGATTTATAGATTCAATGCAATACCAATCAAAATCCCAACAGCTTACTTTACAGAATTAGAGAAGGCAATTACCAAATTCATCTGGAAGGGTAAGTGCACCCGAATAGCCAAAAGCATTCTAAAAAAGAAGAACAATGTGGGAGGAATTTCACTGCCTGACCTTGAAACATATTACAAAGCTACAGTGGTCAAAACAGCATGGTACTGGCATAAAGATAGACACATCGATCAGTGGAATAGAATTGAGAACCCAGAAATATACCCTCACCTATACAGTCAACTGGTTTTTGACAAACCTACCAAGCCCACGCTAATGGGAAAAAACAGCCTCTTCAAAAAATGGTGTTGGGAGAACTGGATATCTATAACCAAAAGAATGAAAGAGGACCCCTATCTCACCCCCTATACAAGAATCAACTCAAAATGGATCAAAGATCTAAATATAAAAGCCAGGACCATAAAACTATTAGAAGAAAATGTAGGGAAACATCTTCAAGACCTTGTAGTAGGTGGTGGTTTCTTGGGCCTTACACCCAAAGCATGTGCAACAAAAGAAAAAGTAGATAAATGGGACCTCCTCAAAATTAAACACTTTTGCACCTCACAGGACTTTGTCAGAAGGGTGAAAAGGCAGCCGACTCAATGGGAAAAAATATTTGGAAATCACAGATCTGATAAGGGTTTAATATCCAGGATATATAAAGAGATGTTACAACTCAACAATAAAAAGACAAATGACCCAATTAAAAAATGGGCCAAAGACTTGAATAGACATTTCTCCGAAGAAGAAATACAAATGGCAAAAAAACACATGAAGAAATGCTCAACATCACTCATGATTAGGGAAATGCAAATTAAAACTACAATGAGATATCATTTCACACCTATCAGAATGGCCACTATTAAAAAGACAGAGAACTACAAGTGTTGGAGAGGATGTGGAGAGATAGGAACACTTCTTCACTGAGAATGCAGGATGGTACAACCACTATGGAGGACTGTTTGGCAGTTCCTAAAGAAGTTGAATATAGACTTGCCACGTGACCCTGCAATACCACTACTGGGTATATACCCAGAAGAACTGAGAACAGTGACAAGAACAGACATCTGCACACCGATGTTCATAGCCACATTATTCACCATCGCCAAAAGTTGGAAACAACCCAGGTGTCCATCAACAGATGAATGGATAAACAAACTGTGGTCTATTCACACGATGGAATATTATGCATCTGTAAGAAGAAATGAAGTCATAAAGCATATGGCAACATGGATGAACCTGGAGGACATTATGTTGAGTGAAGCAAGCCAGACACAAAAGGACAAATACTGTATGAATGCATTACTATGAACCAAATATATTGTGTAATATATTGTTTGATTCAAAAAAAAATTTATATGTATCCATTAGATTTAATTGAGAAATGTGTATATTTATTCATGTGTTTACTTTTTAGTTTTTAATTGTTTATATTTTCAATTATTAAATGTACAAAATAAAGTTAAAAAAAAAAAAAAAAAGAAATACCCTTTCGAGTCAAATCAGAACTTCCATCAACAAGTATGAAAGGAGGCCTGAGGAGTACATGGGAACATTCTCTTTCCCAGGACGTGGCCCGTGCTTGTCTACAACAGAGCTAGAAAGTACGGTCTCTAAAAATGATTCACTGCAACTCCCTTATGTTACGGAGGTCCCGAGAGCTCCATTTCTCCATCCACTTTGCCTAAATAAGAACTCTGCCCAATTTCTATGGAACTTTACATCAGAAAGCCTCAAAGAAATCTCTGGAAGGATACACAAAAAACAGGTAACAGGTTGCCTCTGGGGAAGGCACTCAGGGTGAGTGAGACTGACTTTTTGCCAAACACCCTTTTATATTTGTGGTGACGTTAAAACCTGTCTATGAAATCTTCTCCCATGAAAAGGGGGCGCCAGCTCTCTTCCCCTCCAGTGTGGTCTGCGCTCATTGCTAGCTGCTCCATCACCCCCAGGGTAGACCTATCTCGCTAGCGCCATGCCGCCACGTTCTGGTCCAAAAGACAGAGAGAGAGAGAAGGGAGGGCAAGCAGCCTCCTTCCTGGACATTGTGTCCTGAGGGTTGTATCTTCTAGCTGGACTCGTTTCCGATGCACAGAATGTGGTGGAAGGACTCTGGAAGGACTCTGAGGCTGGGTCACAGAAGGTGACACAGCTTCCACCCGGGAACCAAGCCCCCACGCTGGGAGAAGCCCAGGCCACAGGAAGAGGCCCTGAGTGGGTGGCCCGGCCCGCAGCGGCTTCGACTGCCAGCTGTGGCGGGGAAACCTTCTCCACGGTGCAGCCCCTGCCCGAGCGCGAGCCCCGAGCTGGCCCCGCCACTTGCGCTGTTACACTGCTACGTCTGATGGCTTATCAAGCAGCAATAGATAACCAAAGCAACGCTGCTGGATTTTTCTTAACCACGTATATGTATTAGGTACATTTTTAATTCTAAGAAGACAAGACTCGGTGCTGTTTTTTTTTTTAAATCTAAAGATTTGCATAAAATCTAAAAATTCTAGATCATAATTCTTTGCCCATGTGTTCTGAGGAACTACCCCGGAACTTTTTTCCTGATTGGGGAATATTTCAAACATTCATAAAAGGGTAGCGGATAATGTAACGAGCGCCACGTGCCTCCTGCCCAGCGTTCACAAACCTGGATATCGTGTCACTTTTGCTTCTGCTTGTTTATTGTTAGTTGAGATGAAATAGCAAAATCAGCCGTTCAAAGTGAGCAATTCAGCGGCCTTTAGTGCACTGACAATCTGGTGCGACCATCACCTCTATCTAGTTCTGAAACATTATTTATCACCCCAAAATGAGACCTCATACCCATTAAACAGTCACACACCTCCATTCTTCTTTTCCCCCAGCCCCTGGCAACCATGAATCTCTCTGCTTCTATGGATTTACCTATTCTGAGTATGTCATATAAATGAAATCATACATGTGACCTTTCGTGTCTCTGCTTGTTTTTAAGAAATACAGTAGCACTGACAATTTGAAGACTCATATATGTGCACCTACTTAATACCATTCCTATTATTCCATGCCCAGAGCTTAAAAGAAATTTTTTGAAAAAAAGAAAGGATGTTTGGGGAGGATAACAAGACTCAAAATTGTGATACTAGGGGGGCAGATGTGGCTCAAATGGTTGGGTGTCCGTCTGCCATATGGAGGGACCTGGGTTCGATCCCCGGCACCTCCCAGTAAAATAAAAAATATATATATAGAAGGCGCATGGGTTGCCAGGCTCTGCATGCCGCTGAGCTGTCGGGCCCCGGGAGCCATGCAGCAAGATGACGACGTAACAGGAGAGAGACACAGGGGAGAGACAAGACAAGATGCTCTGAAAGCCAGGAACCGAGGTGCCCCAGGTGGCAGGATGCCTCTCTCCTACATCGGAGGTCTCCAGGATCGAATCCTGGTGAGGACAGGAGGAGGAGGATGAGAGGAGATGGCAGGAAACAGACACAGAGAATTGCCCAGCGAATGGACACACACAAAAAAACAGCAAATGGGGAAGGGGAGGTTTAAAGTGGATAAAGTAAATAAATAAATCTTTAAAAAAAAAATTGTGATAGAAGCACCTCTCCAAGATAGAAATATTGCTACTTATTAATTATTTATTCCACAAATATTTATGAAGCACCCACTATTGTCCCGCCCCGTCTGAGGCACCAGGGAAACCGCAGTGAATAAGACAGATGAAGGCCCCACCCTTACAGAAAATGAGGGAGATAGACAGTAAATAAATTCCAGGTAGTGGAACCTGTAAGGAAAGAAGTAAACCAGGAGGGACTGGAAGGCCGCTGGAGGTTGCGAGGCCAGGGAAGGTCTCTCGGACAGCTGCGTTGAACTTGGAATGACAAAAGGGTCCTGCCATACAGAGTCCGAGAAAGGCGTTCCAGGAAACAGCACATGCGGATGTGTGAGCATGGGATTGACACGGTGTGTGAAAGGCACCGTGCCAAGGCTGGCCAGGGCAGGAGGAGGAGGTGAAGCCAGGGAGGGCAACAGCATCTCCAGCGGCCAAAAGGACGAGAGCAGAGAGAAGCAGCCCCCTCCCTGGCCGCGGGTGAGACAGGAAATCGGGACTGTGTTTGCGAAGGACACTTTGGAAATAGGACCAGAAACCTTAAAAATGTGTGTACTCTCTGAAACAGCCATTCCGCTTGTAGCACACACACAAGCAGTAGTGAAGACAACCAAGCGAGGGAGCAGAATAGACTGCTACTGGGGGATGGTGTCCAGGAAAGTCTAGACGGCTCCTTGTTGCCGCGGTAACAGATGACCACAGACCAAGTGGCCTAAAACAGCACAGAGTTTTCTCTTACAGTTCTGGATGTCGGAAGTCCCCAATCAGTTTCACTGGGCTAGAATCAAAGCATCGTCATGGCTGTGCTCGTTTAAGAGACGCAGAGCCGGGAATCCTTTTCCCGGCCTCTTTCAGCTTCCAGTGGCCACCTGTGTTCCTTGGATGGTGGCCCCTTCCTCCATCTTCAGAGTGCATCACGCAACCTCTGCTTCCATCCTCACCTCTCCTTCCCTGACCCTGACCTCCTGCCTCCCTCTTGTGAAGGCCCTTATGATTACACTGGACCCACCGGATACTCCAGGATAATCTCCCCATCTCCAGATCCTTAAATTAGTTACATGCAAGGTTCTCTTTGTCATACAGGGTAACAAAGCTACAGGTTTCGGGGATGAGGAAGTGCACATCTTGGAGGGCTATTATTCCACCAGAAGGCCTCATGGATGAGGTAAAATTTGAGCCAAAACTATATGATTGAGAAGCAGCAGCCATGTAAATATCTGAGAGCAGAGCATTCTGGGAGGGGGGTCAGCAAGTACAAAGGCCCTGCGGCAGGAGTCAGTTCAGCAAGTTGGGACATGGAGAGTGAGGCAGAGGGTTGGCACCATAGGAGGACAGAAAGGTGGGCAGAGACGGAGCAGCTAAACCTTCTGGGCAGTGGTGAGGTATCTATCTGCTCAGGCTCTGATAAGGAAACAAAATCAGGGAGTTGTAGAAGAGAGTGACTACATGGGATAAACAATGGACTTGATGGTGCCAGAAGTCTTTTTGAGGAAAGAGATTTGAATGGGTGGAGGGGAAAGGTTGGAGATGAGGTAGGAAGTGCTGGCAGGGCCTGATCTTATGGAATTTTGCAGGCTGCAGAGAGGAGGCTGGATTTTTTTTTTAAGTGCATTGGGAAGAAGTCATAGGAAGGGTTTAAGCAAGGAAGGGACAGAAATCAGGTGCATATTTTATAGAAATCGCTGGCTGCTTTGCAGAGAGTGGAGAGATTTTAAATATGAGCTAAAAGCTTTTTATATTGTGAAGCTTTGCTCATCAGAATCAAAAAAGGAAGGAGGAAAAACACACCAGTTTGTCAGTTCCTCAACAAGTTAAACATAGAATTACCATATGACCCAGTAATTCCACTCCCAAGGTATAAACCCAAAACAACTGAAAATAGTTATTCAAACAAAAGCTTGTACGTGAATGTTTATAGCAGAATTATTCACAATAGCCCAAAAGAGAAACAAGCCAAATGTCTATCCACTGATGAATGGCTAAACAAACATGTTATATCCATACAATGGAAGTTATTCGGTCATAAAAAGGAATGAAGTACTGATATACTCTGCAACGTGGATGAACCTTGAAGACATGATGCTGAGTGAAAGAAGCCAGGCACAGCTGACAACTAAAAAATGCACCTCATTCATGGCCATTAACTTAAGAGAAAATGAACAAAAATATTCCATGAAAAGGCTTAGGGAAGTGGATGTGGCCCAGGTAGCTGAGCTCTGCCTATCACATGGGAGGTTGCTGGTTCGTTCGGATCCTGGTGCCTCCTAAAGAAGACAGCAAGCTGGCGTGCTGGGCAGGTGCAGCAAGTTGACACAACAAGAGACACAGTAAGAAAAAACATAATGAGAGACACAACAAAGCAGGGAGTGGAGATGGCCCAAGCGATTAGGCACCGCCCTCCCACATCAGAGGTCCCTGGTTCAGCTCCCAGTGCCTCCTAAAGAAACAAGGAAAACAAAGAGACACAGAAAGTGCAAACAACAAGGGGGTGGGGAGAAATAAATAAATAAATAAATAAAATCTTTTTTAAAAAAAGAAAGAAAAGGTTTACTTCTTAATCAAATTCTACACTTGATCTTAGCCAACAGGCCAAAAAGCGATTTTTAATCAAATTCTTACAGTGATTTTGTGATATCCTGTTGTTTGCATTATTTATTTTAAGAAATCTATAACATATTTAAAGAATTCACAAAATGAATTCAAAAAGAATCAGAGCTACATAGTAATTTCCTTTATCCTGACATGTTTATCCTCCTTTTCCAAAAAGACAATAGTATATTCTTCTTTGGGTTGCATCCAGTCAGGAAAAATAGCTACTAGAATGTAGATATGAGGTAGTCATAAAGAATCAAGTAGCTAGCAATAATTTAGGAAGAAACCAATTATTTTAGCCCAATGCTGACTCAGAATATATCTTTAAAAGCAAAATTACATCTAACTTACAACTTTGGGATGCCAGTTATCCAGCTTGTGAATCAAACCAGGCCAGTTTGCCTCTCAGTTCTGCTTCCAAAGCATGGGGTCATTTTTTGGATGTACTGAAAATTGTTTTGGGGATGATAAAAGGAGGTAAAACAGTCATGAATTTTGCAAATAATTTTGCAAATAATTAGTCTGTGAGAAGATAAAACTTTGGGGAGAGTTTAAATGAATTGCTAAAAGGCAGATACCGCACTTTCCAAGAATTCCAACATAGTCCTGTTTATATTTGCATGGAAAAACTGAAAGCTTGCACACTGTTTCTGAAACTGTAAGCAAGAAAAGGAAGTAAACTGCTTTGAAACTTACACATAATAACTTTGGACATGGAGGAAACTTCATACTCTCTTTTGATTTTTTTAAAAAAAACCTCAGGGGTACACTGAGGGAACACTCAGGGGTAGTATCTAGTAATCAGAAGCTTCTTTTTGGATCATCTATTTGCAATATCTAGATTATTCTCCATGGTCCAGTGTGAAACTGCGATCTGTGAGCTGGTCTCAACCCTGAGAGACTGTGAGACATTATCCTGTAACACGGAAGTCAGTTTGAAATGTCAGCTCTTGGGAGGCGGCTGTGGCTCAATCAGTGGGGCTCCCGTTTGCCATATGGGAGGCCTCGGGTTCGGTTTCCGGGGCCTCCTGGTGAAGGCAAGCCTGCCCGTGTGGCGTGGTTGGCTGACCCAGCAAGCACAAGCAGCAAGGGGGCGATAAATGAATAAATAAATAAATAAATAAAATCTTTAAAAAAAAAAAGAAATGTCAGCTCTTTCACTTATGCAGAACAGAAGATACTGTATTTGACTGCATCTACCCACTGAAGATATCCTTTTCGAGTAAAAATGGCTGGTATAAGACACAAAAATCATATGGAAGGAATTTGTCATTACCCTCAGTTCTGTTCCTTTATGTGCCTCCCAATGGAAAGTAAAAATAAACACTTGTTTGTGTTGTGTTGAAAGAAAAAAAGAAGCAAGCCAGACACAAAAGACCATATATGGTATGATTCCATTTATATGAAAAGTCCAGAAAGGCCAATCCATAGGACAGAAAAGAGACTTGCGGCTGCCGGGGGCTGGGGGGAGGGGACGACGAGGCATGACTGCCAATGGGTAGGGGGTTTCTTTTGGAGTGAGGAAATGTTCTGGAACTAGATAGTGGTGATGGCTGCACAACACGGTGAATGCTCCTAATACCAGTGAACTGTCCACTGTAAAATGGTTCAAAGAGTACATTTTTTGTTATGTGCATTATCCTACATGTTTCAGAAAAAAAAAATGGAGGAGGAGGAAAGGAAGGACTGAAGGGAGGGCACGAGGGGAGGAGGAAAGGAAGGAAGTGAAAAAAGGAGGAAAAAAGGGGGGGGCGCAAAGAAGGGCACGAAGCTTGCCAGTCAGGAAGACTTGTTTGGTTCTTCCTTTCTGTGCAGGTGATGGGTTAGTCGTGAACCACCTTGTCACGCCCTCTAGGGGCTGGTGACGTTTTTATGGCAGCCTTGGAGAACACTGGGTGCCAAGACACACCCCTGGACACAGCTAACAGATCAGTCATGTACTCTCACCAGAAGCCTTCTGCAGCCCCCTACCTCACCATCCTATCCTAAGCGCATGTTCGAAAGCGTCCTGGCCCTGTGGTGATCACTAAGGGGTTCATCTTCTGGGCAACATTTTAGAATCTTCCCGAATGGGAGTCTCTATGACTGATTTCTGCCTTCCCCACCTACTTCCTAAACACATTTCCTTGTCTTGCTGCCATGGATGCACTTATTTTTATATGTTCCTGCCATTCAGCTAAGTCAACAGCCCTTTGTCTCGGCTGCTGCACAAACCTTGGATTCCAAGAGCAAGCCTGCCAGTTGGCCACTTGGGGCAGGTTCAGTTAAATTACCTGATAACTAGTGATGTTACCTTTGAAAAACATCATGATTTCTTTTAAAAGTGATGTCCAACCATTCTTACAGCTTTTAGCATTCATCATCCAATTTTGCCTTTTGCTCTGCATCCACCATGGGTAATAATTAGCAGCGCCACATTCAACATATGACAGGTGACGCAATCAGTACAAATATTTGACGCCCTCCTGGAGAGCAAAGTCCCAAGCTGAGATTCGAAGGGCTTCAAGAAATGTTTTTCACATTGAAAGAGATTTCATCAAGTGGAATAATCACTGGGGTCCTTTTTGTGTTAGGGGAAAGTTAAAATAAATTTTAAATTAAAGCTGTTATGAGATACAACTATTCACCTATCAGATTAGCAAAGATCAAAGTTTGAAAACCCTGTGTTGGCTACGGTGTGGGGAAACAGGTATTGTTGACTGCTCCTACCCGGAGTGTAAATTTGTATAGCCTAGTTGGAACGGAATTTGGAAAAATCTATCTAAATTTTTAAAATGCATATGTCCTTTGGCCCAGCAAATTCACTTCTAGAAGTTTCTCTTTCAGATATGTATCACACATGAGCAAAGAATAGTCTCTGTTGCATTGATTATAGTAGCAAAATTTGGAAGCAACCTAAATGTCCAACAATAGAGGATTGCTTAAGACCCATAACTCTCTTCTTCCTGTGCTAATAGAATTCTGATTTTTTTTTTCAGGGTGCCAACGTATCCAGGCTCAAGTGAAGGAGCATGATTGGTTTAAACTAGTGGTTCTCAAAGAGCGGTGATTTTGTACCCCGGAGGGACATTTGACAATTTTGCTTGTCAACTGTGGGGTGGAGAGGGCAGGGTGCTGCTACTGACATCTAGTGGGCAGAGGGCAGGAATGCTGCTAAACATCCTGCAAGGCATAGGCCAGACTCCCCACCACAGAGAATTACCAGGTGCAGTGGGTGTAGCTCAGGGGTTGAGCACGTGCTTCACGTGTACCAGGTCCCAGGTACCACCAGAAAAAAAAATTTTTTTTTTTTAAATCAGGCCCCAAAATTTCAATAGTGTTGATTTGAGAAACCCTGGTTTAAACCAGTCACAAGAATCCTATTCCCTACTTTTCAACCTCCTTTGCAGGTATAGGAGGCCATTTGACCCAGCTCTGGCCAGTGAGACCTGAGGATCAGATCTTCTTTCTTTAGTAAAGAAAAAGATGTGGCAGACCCCGCCTTCCTCCTTTGAATACAGATGTGATATGTGGAACTGCGGCAACAATCTTGTACCTACGAGGGAAAGGCCAAGAGAAGCACAACAAAGGCCTGACACCAGAGTCGGTTGCTACTTAATCCAGACTTCTTGTTATGTGAGAAAACTTGACGCCCATTTTGTTTAAGCCGCCGGGACTGGTTTTTCCGCTTCCTGTAGACACTCCGAACTCACACACTACCGTTTAGGGTACCTCTAGTTGATGGGCCGGTGAGAAGAACTCAGCCCTGGTCCTGCTTCTATTCCCAACACTCCCCTTCCGCAGATTAGGGGAGAGGCCTCGGGGCGGCTGGGCCGCTGCCCTCCCGGCCGCGTGGACGCCGCAGCTGCCGGGCTCGGGGCCTGGCCGGGGCTCGGGGCCTGGCCGGGCAGCGGGGCCCACGAAGTCGCCGTGGCGCTCGCCGGCTGGGCCCTGTCACGCCTGGAGCGCTGCAAGAAGCGGGAGGGAAGGGGACCGTCCTCGCCTTCTCTGTGACCCGGCCCGTCCCGATCATGTCTGCTGCGTCCCTGGCCGGCCTTCCCGGGATCGTGGCCTCTCCCTGTCTCCATGGTGACATCTGGGACGACATATTTCATTTAGAAGGCCCTGCTTGGTGGGGTCCCCAATTTTTACAATAAAGTCTATTTAAACCTTAAAAAAATTTTTTTTTTTTTAAATAAAAAGTTAAGTGTGTCCACAGAAGCCAGTCAAGGAGGAGAATGGCTCATATGTCTGACCACTCTACCAGGCAGAAAACAACTTTTCTGGTGGTGAGGATGGGACTTGACACAAATCACTACACTATTACTTATTACTATCCATTTAGTACTCCTTTATTTGTTGTTTCTTTTTTCTTTTTTTTTCTCTTTCATTTACTACTCCTTTAAAAGTAGTTTTTATTATTCATTCAAAGCCTTTGAAGAGAAAAACCTGCCATTTTTACTGATTGTGCAGGTCCGCTTCAAGGTAGAAAACAATATCTGGCTTCTGTTTTTTGGTTCTATGCCTGACAGAAGAACATGGTTCTTAATTTCTTTTCCTTTTCAAGCAAATTAGGAGGCCCAGGAGGACCCATTTAAGGATTTCTCTGGCTGTATTGTTTGAGGAAATACTAATGAAGAGCCCATGAAAGCATGAAAGGCTCCATCCCATACTTGTGTCTATGTGCCAGGGAAACATCAGTGTCTGAAGGGATCTGCCCAGGAATTATTTTCCATTCTTTCAGCCCAGAATTGATGGATGCCACAGAAATTTCTTCCCAAAACTTTCAGATTTCTTCTTTGGCAGGGAAACATTTGAAGAACAAATATATATAAAATAAAGAAGAAAGAAAGAAAAGGTATACCTGGTTGAAAAGCCTTGTAGGCCCTAGGCATCCTCACTCTGGATTCCACAGCCAAGTATTAAACATTTCATATCATAGCACATGTTAAAATGTAGCCACATGAAATATAATTCCCTACATCACAGTTGAGGTAGGTGGCAGCTGGTGTGTTACCTTCTGTGGATATTAAAATACTTTAATTCCATTTTTTCATTTTCATATATTGGTTAAAATATTTGCAAGGTATCAAGCATTTTGGTAAGCCTTGTGAAAAGTTTATAACCCTAGCAACTGGGCCCATAGAATCTCATTAGTAATATAGCCCTGGAAAGAAAAAGAAAGAGAAATTAATTCCAATGACATACTATTCAGAAAGTGATATGCATCAGAAATTTTTTACTTCATTTAAAAAATATATAGGGAAGCGGCTGTGGCTCAATCAGTGGGGCTCCCGTTTACCATATGGGAGGCCCCGGGTTCGGTTCCCGGGGCCTCCTGGTGAGGGTAGGCCCGCCCGCACGGCGTGGTTAGCTGACCCAGCGAGCACAAGCAGCAAGGGGGCGATAAATGAATAAATAAATAAAATCTTTAAAAAAAAAAAAAATATATATATATATATATATATAGGGAAGTGGACATGACTAGAACAGTTGAGCGTCTGCCTCCCACATGGGAAGTCCTGGGTTTGGTTTCCAGTGCCTCCTGAAAAAAGTTGATACCTGGACAACCAGCAAGATGGTGGCAGAGTAAGCTACTCCTAGAATCAGCTCCTGTTACAGGGCAGTTAGTAATCACCCAGGCCTAACTAAAGGATTTGGGGGGGGCTCCAGGAGACCAGAAGTGCATCCTGCAACATCCTTGAAAGAATGGAAGGAGGAGATGCCCATCTGCAAAGAAGATTCCTGAGTAGAGCACTCCAGGGGTGCCCATCCTCCACCTGAGGCACAAGCCACCTCCTGAGCTGTTCCCCGGCTGGAATTGGAAGCTCCACCTCCCAAAACAGGGGAGGAAGAGACTGTTGGTGCTCACTGGGACGCCCGAGACTGAGGATTGCAGGTAGGAAGTTTATTGGGAAGCTCTCCCAACGGCGGGGGTCTGAAGAATAGACTTCAGCCCACCCCCAGAGGGTGGTGGATATGACTTTGTATAGTATAAATATATAATATCAATATATAATTATCAACAGGCAGAAACCGAGTACAGCCTGGGGCCAATGGCCAGGGGGGAGTGGGCTAGGACGTCTTGGAATGTGGGAGGGGTTGGGGAGGGAGAGATGGCCCTTATCTGCTCCACTTTGTTTATTCTTGGGAGGGCGTGAGCTGCCCCTAGGCTATGGCTTGCTCAGTCCCTTAGGTGGGTTATGGCTGGAGGCTGCCTTTCCTCAATCTTTGCCACAGGGGCATTGATTCAGGGTCCTATGACCCCTCATTGTCATTGCAAACCTCTAACAGTTGGGCACCAACTTCAGCTACTGATTAGTAAACTCAGCAGGCTAAAGTATAATCCTAAGAACAGCTAAAGTTTGAACCTGTCCAAGTCAGAAAGAGGCCGGTAGCCGCCATCTTAACTCCGCACCTGACACGAGGGGAAGCGGGGCTGACTGAAAATCACGGTGCTGGTAGGGACCGGCTTCTTTCCATCCAGATCAGATTGCAGCTCTAGCCTAAGCCCCAGGCCCACCTCGGACAGGGAGGAAGCTGGGGGGAGCTGCGTCAGCCTCTCTGGGAAATTACAGGCCATGCTGCAGAGGCCGGTGATCATCCTACTTTGGCGGCACAAGCTACCTCAGGAGCTACTCTGTGGCAGGAATTGGAAGCTCCGTTTCCCAAAAACGGGGGAGGAAGAGACGATTGGCCACCAATGTCAACTACTGATTAGTCAGTTTGGCTGGCTAAAGTAGAACCCTAAGAACAGCTGAATATTGAACCTGCCCAAGTCGGAAGGAGGCTGGTAGCCGCCATTTTGGCTCCACCCCCAGCATGAGGGAAAACCAGGCTGACTGAAAATCATGGTGACGGTAGATGACGGTAGAGACGGGCTTCTTTCACCCAGATCGGCCTGCAGCCCCAGCCTAGGCTTCAGCCCCATCTCTAGCAGGGAGGAAGCTGGCGGGCCCTGCACCAGCCTCTCCAGGTAACTGCAGGGACATTTAGCTGGCATAGACTGAATAATCGGAAGTCTGCAGGGCAACTACAGTCATCTTGGACCTGCACGGCATAGATTGCTGCCCAAACCTGCAGTTCCATGCCCACCCCAGGCAGGGGAAAAAGGGGTGTGAAGCTTCATCAGTCTCTCTGGGCAACTACATTCTAGGCCTGCATAAATTGGATTATTCCACACAGCTGTGGCTCAGTCCCTACCCCTGGCAAAGAAGAAAGTTGGGCGAAGCTTCATTGGTCCTTGGGGCACTGAGGGCAACTTGAGCCTCCACAGCTTACAGCACCCACTACATCCTTGGCTCCTACTACACAACCAGCAAGGGAAAAAGGGCAGGAAGCCCTAAACTAAAGAGGAAAACTGCACCCGGAATAAATACTCTAGTAAGCCAGATGCCAAGACACCAACAAAAAATTACAATCCACACCAAGAAACAGGAAGATATGTCCCAATTAAAGGAATAAGAGAAGCCTCCAGATGACATAAAGGAGTTGAGACAACCAATCATAGATGTTCAAACAAATCTTAATAAATTAAATCAGATTGCTAAAAACATTAAGGATATTAAGAAGACATTGGATGAGCACAAAGAAGAATTGGAAAGCATACATAGAAAAAAGCAGATCTTATGGGAATGAAACGTGCAATAAATGAAAGTAAAAATTCACTGGAATCATAAAATAGCAGATTTGAGGAGGCAGAAGAGAAGATTGGTGAGCTTGAAGAAATGGCCTCTGAAAGTGAACATACAAAAACAGATGAAGACAGGACTTCCAGGAAGATGGCGGACTAGTAAGACACGGGAATCTCTTCTCCAGAAAAATAGCTAGAGAACAGGCTGAAACAGCCCCGAAATAGATCTTCTAGGATTTAGGACAGCAGGTGAAGGCTGCACACCACCCAGAGGAGAGAGGGACAAAAGAGGGAAATGGTGACGACAGAACCATGAGTTGGAACCAGCAGCGGCTGCTGCTGCCGGGCATCCTCCCCCACACTTCTCTGGGCCTGCAACCACAGACAAAGGGGGCTCCAGGGATCTACCACTCCCGGAAAGGGGAGAGAGAGGGACACAGCCTTAGGCTGACTCAGGTTCTGACCCGCAAATTTGGGCTGCGGAGCCCCACGGACCCTTCCACATGGTGGTTTGCCCTGGGAGCCTAGGAAGGACTGGAGAAATGCGACCCTCCCAATCTCCCTCTCTTCTAGCCTGGACTAATTGTTGAGGACTCCACAGGAGAGGGGAGAGAGAGCCTGGGGCTGACCCTGCTTTGGACTCCCAGGTTTGGTCTGCCCTGTCCCGAGAGCCCTTCCAGGCCCGGTGGGGCTGCGCCATTGTTTGCCTTGGAGCCTGCAAGGGGTTAAAGATATACAAACCTCCCAATCTCCTCCTCTACTAACAGGGACTGATTGTTGAGGATTCAGAGGGGAGTGGAAATATTTCCTAGCTGGGAAAAGGGGGGTGCTACGAGAGAAGTCTGGAGAACTGTCTCAGAAAGTTTGAATCACAGGGCTCCTAGCCCCCAGACAGGAAGCTCCATCACATTGATCTGGTCTGTGTCACAACAAATACACTCCGACCAGGCATTGAATAGAGAGCTGCCAACAAGCGCCATCTCCTGGCAGACCAAGGACGTGCACATAAGAAAATTAAATAGGGGAAGCGGCTGTGGCTCAATCAGTGGGGCTCCCGTTTACCATGTGGGAGGCCCCGGGTTCGGTTCCCGGGGACTCCTGGTGGGGGCAGGCCCGCCTGCACGGCGTGGTTGGCTGACCCAGCGGGCGCAAGCAGCAAGGGGGGGATAAATGAATAAATAAATAAAATCTTAAAAAAAAAAAAAGAAAATTAAATAGGACAGGCTTTTCCTGGCCTCTATAGCCTCCCTGCCCAGGGCCCTAGGAAACGACTCTACAACCAATTACTGGGTCCAGTGCCCAGTTTTGAGCAACTAGCAGAACAATCCTAACGATCAAGGTTGAGCCAAAAATCAAAGAGCTGTGGTAACTCGCAGCCTCCTGCCACTAAAACCCCATAAAAGAGAAAGAGATAGAACATCTAAGTAAAATAAAACCTAACAAGATGCCTAAACACCAGCAAAAAATTACAAGCCATACTAAGAAAATAGAGGACATGGCTCAAGAAAAGGAATACATCAAAGTCCCAGAAGAGATGCAGAATTTGAAAGAACTAATCAGTGAGATGAGCACAAATTTCCAAAATCAAATTAATGAGATGAAAGACAATATAGTTAAAGAGATAAATGACATCAAGAAGACACTGAGCGAACACAAAGAAGAATTTGAAATCCTGAACAGAAAAGTAACAGAGTTCATGGGAATGAAAGACACAATAGGTGAAATCAAAAACACATTTGAGGCATACAACAGCAGACTCGAAATGATAGAAGAATAAGAGATACCGACAACAGAGCAGCTAAAATTGAAGAGAGAAAAGAATGGGAAAAATTGAGCAGGGGCTCAGAGAGTTGAATGACAACACAAAACGCAACAACATATGTGTGATGGGAGTTCCAGAAGGGGAAGAGAAAGGAAAAGGTGCAGAAGAGAGAGGCTTGGAGGAGAGTATAGAAGAAAGAAAAGCAGAAAGGATAACCAAAAGAGTAAAAAGAGAGACAAAAACAAGATGACACATGAAAACCAAAGAATACAATGGAGAAAATAAATAGTGCATTTTCAGTAATATCATTGAATGTGAATGGATTAAATTCCCCAATCAAAAGATACAGGCTGACAGAATGGATAAAAAAACATAAGCCATCCATATGCTGCTTACAAGAAACCCACTTCAGACCCAGGGATACAAACCGGCTGGAGGTAAAAGGTTAGAAAAAGATACTCCACATGAATAGTAAACAAAAAAGAGCAGGGGTAGCTATACTAATATCAGACAAAACAGACTTTAAATGCAAAAAAGTGATAAGAGATGCGGAAAGCCATTATATATTAATAAAAGGGATGATCCTCCAGGAAGATATAACAGTCATAAATTCCTACGCACCTAACCACGGTGCCCCAAAATATATGAGACAAACTCTGGCAAAACTGAAGGGAGAAACAGATATTTCTACAATAATCGTCGAATACTTCAACACCTGTGATGGTCAGGCTAATGTGTCAACTCGGCCAAGTAGTTGTGTCCAGGTGTTTGTTCAAGCAAGCACTGGGCTAATTGTAATACAAGAGCATTTATGGACTTCAATCACCAGTGAGTTTACTGCGTGGATGGCTGATTACATCTGCATCAATCAGGGAGATTACATTATCAATGGGTGGTGCTTTTACCCAATCAGTTGAATGACTTAAAAGTGGAAGTGATTTCAACATTCAGGGAGAATTTCCCAGCTCGTTGTTGGACAGGCAACTTCTCCCAGAGACTCATCAACGACCTTTCATCGGGCTTTCATCGGAGCCCCTGGTTTGCAGCCTGCCTGAGGAACCTGGACTTGGGAGTCCCCACGGTCGCGTGAGAGACTCTTTTAGAGTTCTATATTATTCACAGATATCTCCTGCTGATTCTGTTTCCCGAGAGAACCCTGACTAATACAACACCCCTCTCACATCATTAGATAGAACAACTAGACAGAAGGTCAACAAGGAAACAGAGAACTTGAAAAATGTGATAAACAAGTTAGACCTAACAGACATATACAGAGCACTGCATCCAAACTCAGCGGGTTATACATTCTTCTCAAGTGTGTTGGAGGCAGCCAGAAAGAGGTGAAGCTAAAATGGCCGACTGACAACAAAGAACAAGCCTGATCCTATATTTAGCCTTCTTTGAGGAAGTAGCTCACCCTGCTCCCGCGCGCAGGAAACCTTCCCGCCTTCCACAGATAGCAAACCCTCCCTAGCAACCAACTGTGCCCAATCCCAGCCTGCCACATATGCCTTACACGTACTTCCCCTTTTTCATGATATATATGCCACCACCTCCCTTAAGGAAGCAGAAGCCATGAAGAAGCAATAAAGAAGAAGCATGTAGAAAGTCTCTGTGTGTGTGTCTGTTGTGTCTACGTCTCATTCCTTCGCCGGGTAACTCAGAGTCTCAGTTGATTTGTCCCGCGGGCCGGGACACAAGTGCCCATGGATCTTTCTCCAGGATAGACCACATGTTAGGTCACAATACAGCTCTCAATAAATATAAAAAGATTGAAATTATATAAAGCACCTTCTCAGATCATAATGGAATGAAACTAGAAATCAATAACAGACAGGAAAAAAGTAAATTTGCGAATGTGTGGAGACTGAACAACACACTCCTAAATATTCTGTGGGTCAAAGAAGAAATTGCAAGTGAAATCAGTAAATATATTGAGACAAATGAAAATGAGAACACAACATATCAAAACTTATGGGATACAACAAAGGCAGTCTTGAGAGGGAAATTTATAGCCCTAAATGCCTATATTAAGAAACAAGAAAGAGCTAAACTCAAAGATTTAACTGAACAACTTGAGAAAATAGAGAAAGAACAGCAAACCAATTCCAAAGCAAAAAGAAGGAAAGAAATAATAAAGATTAGAGCGGAAATAAATGAAAATGAGAACAAAAAAGCAATAGAGAAAATCAACAAAACCAAAAGCTGGTTCTTTGAGAAGGTCAATAAGATTGACAAACCCCTAGCTAGACTAACAAAGAAAAAAAGAGAGAAGACGCAAATAAATACAATCAGAAATGAAAGGGGGGAAATTACAAATGACCTCACAGAAATAAAAAGAATCATAAGAGGATATTATGAGAAACTATGCCAACAAACTAGACAACCTGGATGAAATGGACAAATTTCTAGAAACTCATAACCAACCTACACTGACACAACAAGAAATACAACAAGAAATACAACTTAACAGACCAATCACAATTAAGGAGATTGAATCCGTCATCAAAAATCTCCCAGCAAAGAAAAGTCCAGGACCAGATGGCTTCACAGGTGAGTTCTACCAAGCATTTCTAAAAGAATTAACACCAATCCTGTTTAAACTCTTCCAAAAAATTGAAGAGGAAGGAAAATTACCCAACACATTTTATGAAGCCAACATCACCCTAATACCAAAGCCAGATAATGATTCCACAAGAAAAGAAAATTACAGACCAATCTCTCTCATGAACATCGATGCAAAAATTCTCAACAAAATACTTGCAAATCGAATCCAACAGCATATCAAAAGACTTATACATCACGACCAAGTGGGATTTATTCCTGGTATGCAAGGCGGGTTCAACATAAGAAAATCAATCGGTCTTTTCTCGCGCTGCCTGAGGTGTTTTTTTCTTCCTGAGTAGTTCGGTCGCTGTGGGCGCGGCGGTGAAGCGCACCTCGCGGCATCTAGATTCATGAGGGCGAAGTGGCGGAAGAAGCGGATGCGTAGGCTGAAACGAAAGAGAAGAAAGATGAGGCAGAGATCCAGATAAAGTGTTTCGTTGATGCCCTGCTTGGAGTGAGACATGAGTAAATTACCAGCTGCTGCCCTAGGAACTGCTTCAGATGTCTTCACCTGTTGAAAGAAGTTGTTTTGTTTTGTTTTGTTTTTTTCTTTTTTTTTTTTATAAATCTCTATTCCTGATATGTTAAATTGAAAACTAATAAAAAGACATTTTACTGTTGTAAATGTAAAAAAAAAAAAAGAAAATCAATCAATGTAATACACCACATTAACAAGTTGAAGGAAAAAAACCACATGATCATCTCAATAGATGCAGAAAACGCATTCGACAAAATCCAACATCCTTTTTTGATAAAAATACTTCAAAAGATAGGAATAAAAGGAAAATTCCTCAATATGATAAAAGGCATATATGAAAAACCCACAGCCAACATCATACTCAATGGGGAAAGGTTGAAAGCTTTCCCCCTAAGATCAGGAACAAGACAAGGATGCCCACTGTCACCATTGTTATTCAACATTGTACTAGAAGTTCTAGCTAGGGCAATTAGACAAGACAAAAAAATTAAAGGCGTCCAAATAGGAAAAGAGGAAGTAAAACTCTCACTGTTTGCGGATGACATGATCCTGTATTTAGAAAATCCTGAAGTATCCACAACAAAGCTACTTGAACTAATAAATGAGTTCAGCAAAGTGGCAGGATATAAGATCAACACGCAAAAATCAGTAATGTTTTTGTACACTAGTACTGAACAATCTGAGGAGGAAATCAGGAAGAAAATTCCGTTTTCAATAGCAACAAAAAGACTCAAATACCTAGGAGTTAATTTAACCAAGGAAGTACAGGACCTATATGCAGAAAACTACAAAACAATGCTAAAAGAAATTTAAAAAGACCTAAACAAATGGAAAGACATTCCGTGTTCATGGATTGGAAGAATAAATATCGTGAAGATGTCAATCTTGCCCAAACTGATTTATAGATTCAATGCAATACCAATCAAAATCCCAACAGCTTACTTTACAGAATTAGAGAAGGCAATTACCAAATTCATCTGGAAGGGTAAGTGCACCCGAATAGCCAAAAGCATTCTAAAAAAGAAGAACAATGTGGGAGGAATTTCACTGCCTGACCTTGAAACATATTACAAAGCTACAGTGGTCAAAACAGCATGGTACTGGCATAAAGATAGACATATCCATCAGTGGAATAGAATTGAGAACCCAGAAATAAACCCTCACCTATACAGTCAACTGGTTTTTGACAAACGTACCAAGCCCACGCCAATGGGAAAAACAGTCTCTTCAACAAATGGTGTTGGGAGAACTGGATATCTATAACCAAAAGAATGAAAGAGGACCCCTATCTCACCCCCTATACTAGAATCAACTCAAAATGGATCAAAGATCTAAATATAAAAGCCAGGACCATAAAACTACTAGAAGAAAATGTAGGGAAACATCTTCAAGACCTTGTAGTAGGTGGTGGTTTCTTGGGCCTTACACCCAAAGCACGTGCAACAAAAGAAAAAGTAGATAAATGGGACCTCCTCAAAATTAAACACTTTTGCACCTCACAGGACTTTGTCAGAAGGGTGAAAAGGCAGCCGACTCAATGGGAAAAAATATTTGGAAATCACATATCTGATAAGGGTTTAATATCCAGGATATATAAAGAGATGTTACAACTCAACAATAAAAAGACAAATGACCCAATTAAAAAATGGGCCAAAGACTTGAATAGACATTTCTCCAAAGAAGAAATACAAATGGCAAAAAAACACATGAAGAAATGCTCAACATCACTCGTGATTAGGGAAATGCAAATCAAAACTACAATGAGATATCATTTCACACCTATCAGAATGGCCACTATTAAAAAGACAGAGAACTACAAGCATTGGAGAGGATGTGGAGAGATAGGAACACTTCTTCACTGTTGGTGGGAATGCAGGATGGTACAACCAGTATGGAGGACTGTTTGGCAGTTCCTAAAGAAGTTGAATATAGACTTGCCACGTGACCCTGCAATACCACTACTGGGTATATACCCAGAAGAACTGAGAGCAGTGACACGAACAGACATCTGCACACCGATGTTCATAGCCACATTATTCACCATTGCCAAAAGTTGGAAACAACCCAGGTGTCCATCAACAGAAGAATGGATAAACAAACTGTGGTCTATTCACACGATGGAATATTATGCATCTGTAAGAAGAAATGAAGTCATAAAGCATATGGCAACATGGATGAACCTGGAGGACATTATGTTGAGTGAAGCAAGCAGACACAAAAGGACAAATACTGTATGAATGCATTACTATGAACCAAATATATTGTGTTATATACTGTTTGATTCACAAAAACAAAACAAAACAAAACAAAACAACAAAAAAATTTACATGTATCCATTACATTTAATTGAGAAATGTATATATTTATACATCTGTGTTTACATTTTAGTTTTTTTTTTTTTTTTTTTTTTTTACCGGGAGGTCCCGGGGATCGAACCCGGGTCCCTCCATATGGGAGACGGACGCCCAACCAGTTGAGCCACATCCGACCCCAACATTTTAGTTTTTAATTGCTTATGTTTTCAATTATTAAATGTACAAAATAAAGTTAAAAAAAAAAAAGAAAAAAAAAATGAGGGCAAGCTTAGAATGTTCACGGATAAACAGAAACTGAGAGACTTTGTAACCAATAGACCTGTTTTGCAGGAAATACTAAAGGATGTGCTACAGCCTGAAAAGAAAAGACAGGAGAGAAGGGCCTGGAAGAGAGACTAGAAATGAAAATTATATCAATAAAAGTAATTTAAAGTGTCAAAAGAGTGGTGAAAATAAAATATGACAGATAAAACCCAAATATTTAGGAATAAACTTAACCAAAGATGTAAAGCACTTGTATTCAGAAAATTACAACTCATTGTTAAAAGAAATTTTAAAAAATCCTAAATGACTGGAAGAACATTCCATACTTACAGACTGGAAGACTAAATATCATTAAGATGTCAATTCTACTCAAACTGATATACAGATTCAATGCAATCCCAATAAAAATTCCACGAGCATTTTTTAAATAAATAGAAAACATGATTATCAAATGTATTTAGAAGGGTAAGGGGTTCTGAATAGCCAGAAACCTCTTAAAAAGAAAAAGCAATGTTGGAGGACTCTCATTTCTGGACTTTAAATCATATCACCAAGCTACAGTGGAAAAACAGCATGGTACTGGCATAAAGACAGACACATAGACCAAGAGAACCAAACTGATGGTTCAGAAACAGACCCTCACATCTATGGTCAAGTGATTTTTGACTAGCCTGTCAAACCCACCCAGCTCAGGCAGAACAGTCCATTCAACAAATGGTGCTGAGAAAACTGGTTATCCATAGCAAAAGAAGGAAAGAGGACCCCTATCTCACACCTTATACAAAAATTAACTCAAAATGAATCAAATTCCTAAATATAAAAGCAAGAACCAAAAAGCTTCTAGAAGAAAACATAGGAAAATATCTTCAAGACCTAGTGGTAGGTGGTGGATTCTTAAAGGAGATAAGATGTGAACTGAGATGGACTACTGATATTATAAGTAGAAGTTTTAATTAGCTTTACTGTAAAAGTGTAGAAATGTACAGAGTTGATGGTAACACATTAAAGTGATAACAGTTGGTTTATAAATGGGGATGTGGCTGAAAATGGTAGTCTAGGATGTAAATGCCAATTGACAGAAAGCTAGAGAACAATCTAGAGACTGAATAGCACAATAAACCTAGGGGTAGATGAGAATTATGGTTGATGGTACAGATGCAAGAGTGTCCTTTGTGAGCTAAAGCAGATGTACATCACTATTGCAGGGTAGTGGGATGTGGAGAAGCATGGGAAAAATATAACTGGAGTGACCTATGGACTGTGGTTAACAGTAATAATGTAATATTCTTGCATCTATGCCAAAGATGTACTGTGTTGATGATGGGGGAGTATGGAGAGTGTGTGCCAAATTTAAGCTATGGACCTGGTAATAATTGGATGATATTATCTCATAATCTGTGGCAAATGTTCCACCACGGTGTGGTGTGTTGATAGAGGGGTGTTGTTTGGGATTTCTGCACATGTGCATGATTGTTTTGTAAGTTTACAACTTCTGTCATAAAGATATATTTTAAAAATGATAATAGGGTGGGTTGGGGGAAAAATACACCAAATGTAAGATAAGGACTATAATCAGCAGTAAGAATTTGACAATATTCTTTCATAACTTGTAACAAATGTCTCAACAATGTAAGGTGTTGGTGGAGGGGTGATGTATGGGACCCCCGTATGATGTTATGCATGTTTGCTGTGTAAGTTCACAACTTTTACTATACACTTATTGTTTACATATGTTCATGTATAAATGATATAAAAAATAATAATCGGGTGGATTGGGGGAAAATATTTTGGTTAGTAGTAATATTTTGAGGATGCTCTTTAATCATTAGTTAAAAATATTTAGGGAAGTGGCTGTGGCTCAATCAGTAGGGCTCCCGTTTACCATATGGGAGGCCCCAGGTTCGGTTCCCCGGGCCTCCTGGTGAAGGCAAGCCCGCCCGCACGGCATGGTTAGCTGACCCAGCGAGCACAAGCAGCAAGGGGGGGAGAAATGAATAAATAAATAAAATCTTTTAAAATATATATATATATATATATATATATATATTTAACAACAATGCAAGGTATTTGTGGTAGGGTGAGGTATGAGAGCGCTGTATGATGTTATGTACGTTTGTTTTGTAAGGTCACAACTATTGCTATACACTTATTGTGTATGTATGTTCATATATTAGTGATATACGTCAATAAATTTTAAAAAAAAGTTGGTTCCTGGTGCCTCCTAAAAACAAAGGAAAAACAACAAACAAACCAAAACCAACTCAGGGGAGCCAATGTAGCTCCATGGTTGAGTGCCAGCTTCCCACTAACAAGGTCCTCGGCTCTAATCCCCGGGCCCCGGTACCTTAAAAAAAAAAAAAAAGATGTAGGGGATATTGCTGGTTACCTACTCAGCAACAATTTCACCTGTCCTTCTTCCTTCTTCCTCACAGAACCTCAATTTTGTGTAAGAGTTCTACTCCTGTCCACTTGATTCAGGGAGCATAGTTCCACCCCCTGGAGAAAATCCTTGCTAGCCTTGGTCACTCATTGGTTATTCATTCCCTTTGCAGGAAAATGATTTAAGAACAAGCATGGGGAAACGGATGTGGCTCAAAAGGTTCGGCGTCCGTCTACCATATGGAGAGACCGGGGTTTGATCCCCGGTACCTCCCGGTAAAAAAAAAAAAAAAAAGAACAAGCATGTTCTCAATGTCTGCAAGCATGTGGATGTTGTTATTTTAGTGCTTTCAACATTTTCTAACTCATCTTTTGAAGAAAGACAATGCTTGTGAGTGTTTTGGCCCAAAAGAAATGCCAAAATTTTATTCTGGAATGAAGTTTTAAGAAAAAGAAGCTAAATTTCCTGCAAACTAATGTAAACTTTATCCGCAATATTATTGTTACAAAGTTTTGATGGTGTCATCTGGGTGTGAGATAATTTTTTTTCCCCCTTATACTTGGCCGCAGAGACTGGAGTAGAATTTGACTCCAGCTTTGGGGGATGTAGCCAAAAATACTCCTGCAGAGACAAGGAAAGATGTCAGGTCAGGCCCAAGGAAAAAAGATGGCCTATCGGAGACCCAATTCTGGCCAAGAGGGCAAGTCTGAGGGGACTTCTGGGAAAGGTTTTCTTCCTCCTAATAAGAGTCCCTGTAAAGAGATGGTACCTTTACTTCCTGTGGACATTTTTGGCTCTGCATGCAGATGTATGCATCAGCTGTACGGATGCCCCCAACCTTAGAAAAAAAGACCACATACAGAAGAAACCAGAGCCTAGGAAATCACAGAAAATTGAAGGTAGAATCTGCCCTACCTCTGAATGTCTGATTATCAAACAATATATTTCCCTATCATTTAGGTCAGTTGGGTTGGGTTTTCTGTTACTGGAAACTGGAAGCATCTTGATTAAGTGGGAATCCAATAAACCTTTGATTAAATAAAAAACTACATTTGCTAAGAATAAGATCCCAAATAGTAACTGGTAGTGGCTACATTTATTATATTTGAAGCTCTCTCTTCTGCAGTACTGTTCTTAGGTACTGGTTTGGTTGAAAGGTATTTTTAAAAAAGCATTTCACCCATTTCATTGATAGCAATGCTTTAAAACAGTTGTTTCCCATCTTGGCTGCACATGAAACTAGGAGAGTTTTCTAAGTGCTGATGCCCAGGCCCAGGCCAGACCAAGCATTCAGTACTTATCAAAAGCCTTCCATCTTCCCACCTGCTCATCACATTTCATCCATGCTGGCCTCCTTTCTCTTCCTCCAGTATGCCAAGCTCTTCCAGGACTAGACCTCCTGCGCTATTTTCTGCTGCCTCATCTTTTGCAAATCTGCTTCCAGCTCATCTTTCAGGTTTCAGCTTAAATAGTCTTTTCCCAGAAAGTCCTCACCAATCATCTGGTCACAAATAGGACACCAAACTTGTTCCACTTAACCCGATCTCATATAGCTCCTACTGCAATGTGTAAGTATTGTTTATTATCAGATAAAGGAACAGAGCCAAGCCTTTTGAACAAAGAGTTGCAATATAAAATAAAAAGAGCTATGAGACTTCAGGGAAGATAGATAGTTTCCAGTTGGGATAATCAAGGAAGGCTTTGTGTAATCTTGGACTTAGGTCTTGATATTGGGTAGGATTTGATTTGTTGAGGTGAGTGTGAGTGGTGGCATTTTAGAAAGTGGAAACAGCTTGAGTGATGTAAGGAGGTGGAAAATGGCAGAGTCTGTGGAAGAAAAAATGTGCTTGGCCAGCAGACAGTGAATCCATGGGGATAATATTTTGAGGGCTAGGCCCTGAGGAGATATAGCAGGAAACAGAGGGTCTAAATTGAACAAGAGCTGCAATAGGCATTCTCAAGTAAAGCCAGCTGGTATGGAAACAGAGGGCTGCAGAACTGGAAGAACAGCTCATTCTAGGCAGAAAAATAAGAAAGTAAAAGGCATTTGGGAGTATAATAGATTAACTTTTCTGATGTGTAAACAAGCCTCTGGAGCAGTAGAAACATAAAAGCAAATTTTGCTTAGAAAACCATAACCGCTTGGGGGTGCTGCAGGCTCCATGACTAAGCTAGTCTGTCCCAATAGCTTCCTCTTCCTGCAGAACTAAGCAGGGCACACTAAGATGGCTGACCCCTTTGATCAATATGCACTTGCCAATCTCTGGAAAATATACCTGTGTAAGTGCCATATTTATAACACCAAGGGTCCCTCAGAGTCACCTGAGGGGAAGGGATAGAGATGGAGACACGGCTGCACACACGGCCAGAGCCTAAGAGTCAGAGATGGAGAGGGAGCTGGGCTCGAGGAGGCTGCCCTGCTCAGCTCAGGGCTCTCAGCCTGAGGAGGGGCAGGAGGGGCCCTTCTTTCCCTAGGGCTCCTCTCTGGGTCTCTGACCCTGCCTCTATCCCCCTGGGTCCCGCAGGGCCCCACCCCATCTTAGTTCTGTCTCTAGAAAACTCTGCTTATCTCCTTGTCACTGCTACTTTTGGGGCTGGATAAAGATTTCTAGAGGCCCCAGCAGAATCTTCCAGGCACCATTTCTCTTAAGAACGAGGATAGCAACCAGAGCAGATTCCAAACGGAGAGGGTTTTCTTGTCAAACCCAACATAAAAAGGAATACTGCTTTAAATGAAGAAAAGCTTATTTTTCTTCTGATTTATTCAAGACTCACACAACCACATCTATATAAGTGAATCCCTTACATACTTTCGACTCAAATATGAACCCCAAATTTGGGGTGCTTTTATCATCCCTTGAAGCTGAACAAGTCTAGCATCTGTCCTCTAACTAGACCCAGGCCCCCTTGATGGCAGAAATGCTTTCCAATTCATCACTTTATCACTATAGTTCCTGTCATTCTTGCATTTTTTGGATGTTCATTGGGGATTCTGTGGTCATATTTTATTTTTGAGAAAATACACAAAGGGTCCTTTTCTTTCATTCAGAATGAAAGGATATTAGAACTGGTTTAAAAACCATAAATGACAATGTGAAAAAAAGGAAGAAGGGGCAGGCAGACTACACAAACCAGTATGCTACATTTTGTGTGAGGGGGAATAAATGTATGTTAGTAGTTCCTTGTAGAGGCAAAAAGAAATTCTGAAACACACAAGAAAACATTAGGGTGGGCAACTGGGTGGATGGAGTAAAGGATGGGAGATTTTTCATTATATACTTTTAAACTTTTTCAATGTTTCAAACACAAAAATCTTACTGAAATTTTTAAATTAAAAATAGAAAAATATCACTATGGGACAGTAGCAAAGATAGTAATCATGAATTTACTATATAAATAAATTCTAAGGTTTTTTATGATCCCCAAGAAACTTATTAAATAGAAATCTTGTATTTATGCTATCCCTTACAAATCTGTTTTAACAGGATTTCATAAAAGCAGATTTTGCTCATTGTCAAGTTGCCCCTTAAAATCCCACATTTTACATTAAAAGAAAAAAGAATGGTAGTGATTCCTTTAACTCAGCAGTTTTTTTTTTTTTTTTTTTTTTTTTTTTTTTTTTAATGAAACCTTTATTACCGGCCGGGGCGCACTCCCTAGTGAGAGTGGCCCAACTCAGCAGTTCTGATCTTAGTCCATCTGTTCTATATTAGTGTACAAAAAGCAGGTTTGAGGTATTTGCAGCAGCATTCTAACAAAAATATCTAGAAATATAGGTAGACAGGTTAGATTACGGGGCATACTAGATTGTGCATGTACATGGAAGTATGTGCACAACCTAGCCACACACACACACAAAAGCTGAGGAACATGTTGGTAATGGTTATTTTTGTGTGCATGTATTTATGACATGGGGAAAGTCAGAGAACACCAAACTGTTAAAAGTAGTCGTCTCTGGGAAATAAAAGTGTGTGCATATATTTATGTGGATTACTTTTGACTTTATAAACCTGCATCCAAATATATTTTGTTAATGTGTAATAATTGTAATAATTGCTCTGTAATAATTGCTTTAGTGTCTATATAATTAGCAATTCTCTCAATTGAGACACCCCCCCCCAATTCCCAGCTTTGTACCAACATGCCAGCCCTCCCTTGCCAAGAGCTTTCTAGCTCTGAAATGCATTCAGGGTCTCCCATCTGCCTTAGGGGGCACTGCTGCAACGGAGGAGCCTGTTTTCAAAAATGTTGTCCAAAGCTCTTGTACCAATTTCACAAAAACTCCTAGCATAGTAGCTGGGATTATAGCCAGTCTTTTCTTTTTATATATATATATATTGTTTTATTATGTCTCAATGAACAGATTTGTTTTATTATTTTTTTTATTTTACCGGGAGGTCCCGGGGATCCAACCCAGGTCCCTCCATATGGCAGACAGACACCCAACCAGTTGAGCCACATCCGCCCCCGCCAGTCTTTTCTTGATATGCTGTCCGCATGGGTAAACTGGAGACAGTGAGTCATATTCTGTACAATATATGTCAACATGAACCTAAAAACTACGATTAATGGATCTGCTTAAAAGATTTTTCAAACAGTGCTCATTTTCTACTGATCCCAAAGCTAGGGCTGATTTTTAAACCTGCTGAATCTTCTGTATCTTACAATTGATAAGGATAGCAAAGAAATCCTAGAGTGTACGCCCTTTCAAGTGCTTTACTGGGTCTCCAGATGATCTCTGCAGTGCCTATCAGCCTGTGCAACTCTAAGCCAGCTTCCCTCCAACTCCCACCCCTTAGTTCTAGGTATGACACACAAAAGCAATGCCATAACATGTCCAACCTTCAGCCTGAAAAGGAAAATGCCAGTACTATAGACTTGTAGCAAATGAAGACCCAAAACCAACTGTTTCATCCGCAAATTCTAAATTACCATGAAAATAGCATTAAACCCATACACCCTTTTCTATAGTCACCACAGTAAATGCTGAGGTATCACAATTTGTCAAACAGTAACTTTCATTCTCAACCACTAATTTCTACTTAAACTTTCCAAAATGACTGAATATACTTCTTTAATGCGTTACCTGCCACATCCTGATTTTATTCTGGCCAAATTTATGACTTTAATGTCTATTTATGTTGACCTGCCAACCCCTCTACCACTCCCAATCATTTAAATACCTTCCTCCTGGTGTTCCAGAAACTTTCCCACATTTGCAGATCTCACACGACCCCAACAGCACAATATTTTTAAAGTCACTATCTTACGAATAAATCCTCGTAAGTAGACATAGGGAAAATTCTAACAGTAACCTTCCCCAAATAGAATGGTTTTTATTCATATCCACCCACTTCAGTTCCTACACAAGGCCACACCATTGATGGTCAACATTTCTCACCTCAAGGTCGCCAATAAAACGTGATAAACCAAAAATCTTGATTCTTCACCAATCCCTTCCCTAAAACCCTTAACACTAAAAAGAAAACCACATACTTGGGAATGCAACAAATTTATTGAAAGAAAAAAGAAAAGTGCAATGAAATTTCTTGGAAGCTTAAAAGGAGCAGGATTTAGACACCTCCCCTCAAGCGCAGGACCAGGTGGAGAGTGGACTCTTTCTGGATATTGTAGTCAGACAGGGTGCGTCCATCTTCCAGCTGCTTCCCGGCGAAGATCAACCTCTGCTGGTCAGGAGGGATGCCTT
>JAKSZT010054518.1:3813805-3826587 GCA_026826555.1 Tolypeutes matacus | reverse complement strand
CTGGGCTCCACCTCGAGGGTGATGGTCTTACCCGTCAAGGTCTTCACAAAGATCTGCATTGTCTATTAGAACAAGAAGACAACAAAAAGGGACCCAATAGTTTAGCATATAGTTTAACCTATTTCACACCTTTCCTAAAAGGCATCATGTGTGTATTGCTGCAAATCACTTAAAAAGAAACCTTTGCAGAGGAAAGATCACAGAATGACACGTCAAAGGTTTTACAGACAGCCCAAAAGGCAGGCTTCAACCACTTACTTGGGAAAGACACCTAACCAAAGTAAATTCAGGGTCTCACTTACCTTCTCCCCCCACCGGATGTCCATCCCCAGCACACTGTACCCAGGCCCAAACCCTGTGTCCCGTGATTAAGAAACGCCCACTACACACATTACCAGCAGGGGGCCCCACCCTCGATTATGAGCTAACACGGCGGCGTCACGTGACCTTGTTGACGCGCCGGCTCCCCCTCCCCGAGACTGGGCGCACTACCACGGCGGCACCGTCATGCTCAACGCTGCCTCTGAACCACGCTAAACCGAGTTCTCAGGCCTCTCAAGACCTAACCTAACGTTTGTGTCCAGCCCCGTCCAATAAAAATATCAACAAACCACTATGGGCCGCGCATTCCAGTCGTTAAGGCCCCATGCCGCTTTCGGGCTTTCTTTCCCAAGTCCGCCCTCCCTCCCGACTTAGTCCCCACAGTTTCACAGCCCGCCGTAGCCGGGCTTCTTCCACCTAGCGCCTGGAAACGGCCGCCATCGCGCTGCGTTCCTCCCCTCACGGCCACTCAGGCCGTGCATCCCAGACGAGCCAAAGCCTCGACTGTCCCTCCGCCCAGAGTAGAGAGCCCCTGCCTCCCTTCTCGAGCCCGGACGAACACAAGGCCCTCGGGCCAGCGACCCCTCCTCACCAAGTGGCGGTGGCAGCAGCTCAGACAGGAAAGGGAAAAACCAAGCTCGCGACCTCGACGGATCTCACTGCGCCCCACCCGGCACTCCCTTATATAGTCATCGCAGGTCAACGCCCCGGAGAGATCCCTCCGCAGAAACGCCGAGAAGGGACTATTTCGATCATCATTCCCTGCCCTCGGGAGAAATATAGAAGCCCGAGGGAAATCATCCATTCCCTCACGAAACGTTTTCCTGTTCAGATAAGGGCTTGGGGCTGAGTCGGGCGGGCAGTGGGCCGCCGTCCAGAGCGGCCTGGCGGAGGGATCAGGGCGTTCGCTGCGCACTGCGGCTGGACGTGGCTGGCGCACGCCTCGGGGGAGGGGAGCCGCCGAGGGGGCGGGGCGCGGGTGGCGCGAAAACCAGGCGCGGATCCTGCCGCGGGCTCGGAGCGGGCGAGCCGTGGTCCCCGTAGGCCGCGCCCGACGCCCCCTCCCCTCAAACGCAACGGTCCCCTCGGCGCGCGACATCCGCCCTTGGCTGGCGAGGGGTTCGGGCGGCGCGCCTCAGACGGGGTCGGGGCCGCCTCCCCTCGCGCGGCCGTCGCCCGCCCTGCCCCCGTGGGAAGCGGGCGTTTGGGGGTCACATTTAAGATGATGGGAAAGTTTTTGTTTTCCTGAAGTGACCCCCCAGGAAGGGGACAGCCCTGTGGCGAGGCACCCCACCCCACCCCCCACCCCCGCTTGAGGCGGCCGGACCCGTCCCCGCCCAGCGGGCACCGGGACAAGGCGAATGACTCGACAAATCTCAGGTCCGCGAGGGGCGATGGGGCCCAGCCAAGGCCAAGGCTGAAGGCCAAGGCCGTAGCCCAAGGCCGTAGCCCAAGGCCGTAGCCCAAGGCGCCCCTTCCCCTCAGGCTTCCTCAGAACCTGTAGAGGAAAAAATAGTTCTCCCAGGGAGAAAGGAAGATAGCATGTCCTGGTCGAACTAGGAAAAGAAAGGAGGAAATTCCCTTGGAAAAGTATTTTAACCTCACACAGATTTTTAAACGTTTGTGAGCTGGAACTGAAAGCTGACATTTCTAGGCTCTCTTTAGCTTTCCTATTTGCTCTCCCGGCCTTGGGTTGCCATAGGTTGTACTTGATTGTGAACAAGGAAGCAGCGAAATTTCATTTCTGTTGATTCCTTCAGAGACTGAACCCATTTAGACCTGATATTTTAATAAACATTAGTTGAAGCTCAGCCCTGTATGTTTCTGAAAAAAAAATCCCGAGTATGAAATTTGCTTGTATAGATAAATTCCACTTCGATTAAAGAGGGGGAAAAAAATCACCAAAATCTTTTGTATTTTTATGACCTATTTTGTGATGTCACTTCTTCAGTTTCGAGTACTTTAAAACATGTGAACATGGGAAAACATGGAACCTGGAAAAGCAGGTTTTTTAAACGTTCACAGAAAAAAGTGTTCCTCCTCCCCTAACTCCCCAGCCATTATTCCTTCTGGAACCTTCTAGAAAAAGCCCATCTCTACAAATATGTATAGATGTGTATTTTAATTTCTACCCTTAAAGCCTTCAAGAAGGAAAGAAAATGCCAACTGACTGAAAACTTTTCTACCTCTAAGAGAATAATACATCCCTGCTTTAATATATTATACTTAAAAAGTGAATCAAATCAAAACAACACTATATATTTTCTATGGCAATATATGTATGTATGAAAATACAAAAGGCCTATTTTGAACACAAAAAAAGCTGTTCAAAAACAGACATCAACCTCTCATTTTTAACATTTTTCCAGAGAATGAATTCATGTTACTAGCAAATTAAAAATGAATAATAAAAAATAAACTGTCATTTTCCAAGTTCAACCAGAGATCTCAGCACTTTCCTGTACAGATTGCCACGAAGTTCATTTCTCTCGAATTTTCAAGAAGTTTTTAAAGGAATAAAAAGCTGAGGTTCTTAGATGACCAGACTTCTCTTCAAACCACACCCTGCCTGCTTTGGGCTGCTGCTTTGCTTGCAAGCCTTGTGATTCACGTAGTTGAAAGGATGAGTCAGGCGCTGTGTCACAGGTTTATTCTGAGTCCAAACCTTACAGAGAAAAACAGCCTTGGTTTCAGAGGAGGAGGAGGGGAGGACCAGGAAAAGCAGGTTCTCAAAAGGGTGGGGAATGGCCCAAGGGTTATTTCCTAGGAAAAAACAAAAATTCCTCAGAGCTGGAGAGAATGCTGATGCTGTCTGTAGAAGAAAAAAAGAGAGAATATGTCTTCCCAGAAGAGACGGGCACTTGTCAAAGGCCGGGCTTCTCAGCCAGGAGTGATTTTGGCCCCCAGGGACATTCAGCAACGTCTGGAGACGTTTTTGATTGTTACGTCTGGGGGAAGAAGAGGAGAGGGTGGGCACTGGCATCCAATGGGTAGAGGGCAGCGAGGCTGTTAAACCCCCCTCACAACAAAGTCAGTGGCCCGCAGGGTGAGAAGCCCTGCAACACAGAAGGATTTTTGATGCTTGAGAAGGGCCCCAAAGTCGATCTGTCCCACTTGGACTCAGGGGTTGGGTATCAAGTCACGCTCCCAAAGCTCAAAATCCCTTGACCTAGAATGCAATGAGCTAGAATGTGCGAGAAGCAGGATTAGTCACTGAATCCGTTTCCAGTACGTTTCTGCCCACAGATCCGTCCTTTGCAGGCGCCCCCAAAAAAAGATTGCACCCGAGCAGCCACCAATGGGAAGATGACAGAGGCCCAGCAACAGGGCGGCATTGGCAGCGGGCACGGGCACGTGATGGGCTGAGCTCACAAAGGCCGGGGCGGCGGCAGCGGGGGCCGGGAGGGGGTGCTGCTGCCTGCGTGGCTGCCTCGGCTGCCCTTTTCCCTCTCCCCTCTCCCCTGCGGAGTTTGCAGTTCCCGTGAAGGTCATGGCCCTGCGTGCGGCTGCCTTCCGCATTCCGCAAATGGCGACCAGCACAGTGCTCAGCAACATTTTTCCCCCCCAGGAGAGGAGGTGAAACCAGAGGACTGGCTGAGAAAGGTTTGCCTTGCTTTGTCATGGGTTATATAACCAAAAAAGGCGATCCAGGGGACCTTCGAGGCCTTGCAAAGCAAAACCACAAAAGCCCGAGGGGCTTTGTTCCTTTTCCTGTTTACATCTGTGCACTTGAATTGTGGGGCTTAAAGTAACCAATTTCATCTCCCACTAGTCAGAACTTCAGACTTAAGTTCTGTTCTCCCAATCTGCCGATTCATAGCTTAGGAGCATCCAGAAGTGAGTTAACCTGTTTGGGCTTTGCTTTTTCAAGTGTACAAGGAAATTTAATCGTTGAAAACCTTTTTTTTTCAGAGTCCCAACTCCTTTTCTAGGAAGCTCCATTTCCCAGCACGAGACTTTGACAATAGCAATTTTTCATGGTATTTCCTTACTCTCAGTGAATCATTAGAAATAGTAATTACAGGATCCACAGTAAAACAAGCATAAAATTAATTTCGTTCCAGGCTTGAGCACTTTAGAAATAACCTCCCCGTTTTGTTCCCTTAAACTCTTGGGAGCGGATGTAGCCCAGTGGTTTGAGCACCTGCTTCCCACGTAGGAGGTCCCCGGTTCAAAAAAAAATCTTCTTGACCTTAAGGAGAAAGCACCTGCACGGAGGCTCATTGGAAACAGACGCTGTCTCCCCTGCGCCACCACTCAGGGGTGCGTCATTCCATGAGTGTCAGTTTCCTGGGCTCAGCGATGAAGGCATCCGCAAGTGAGCCAGGGGGGGAGTGCGCTCCCACGGCGGACGAAGCTCTGCACCCACGGAAGGCCACAGGCCCCCTTTCGAGGCAGCTCCCCTTTTATTCCGAGCGATGAAGTCGCCTCGCAGGTTTCAGGCACAGAGCCCTGCCCTCTTAGGCCCAGAGGCAGAGCACCCGGCCTGCGGCCCGGAAGGCTACGCTAGGCTCCTCCTGGGTCCTCTGAAGGCGGTTGGTCCCTGACAGCCCCGAGCAAGGAAAACAGCCAGCACTCCGGGGGCCGGGGCTGAGGCGAGGGCCCTCGAGGCCTTTGCCGCCGTGCCAGGGAGAGCTGGTAAGCACCTAGGCACCCTCGGCCGTGGCTGCCGGCACCCAGTTACAGCCGTGCCTTTACGTTGTGCAAATTCTGCCCGGGACGGAAAGGGAAGATGGCGAAAAACCCCCGCTCCAGGTAGCACTGGAACAGTAACATTTGTAACCGTCAGTGCAACCCACGGCGTTTTAATACCCAGCTGCTGATAAAAATAACCATAGGCAAAATAAATATTAAATAAATAACCACAGGCGGAAATGGACTCAAAAAAAAAAAAAGAAGGTGGAGATGCCGGGGATCGAACCCGGGGCCTCATACATGCAAAGCATGCGCTCTACCGCTGAGCTACATCCCCCTCCCGCCCGCTGCCCGCTGCCCGCTGCCCGCTGCCGGCTCTGAAGAATGCCTGCTGTAGTCGGACTTTCTGACGCCGCGGTAAAGCCTGTGTTTAAATGGCTGTCAGGGGTTAGCAAAAGCAAAGTCCTTCGTTTCCTGTGTCCCCAGTCGGCCCGTCCTTCGTGGCCTTGCAGCTAAAGCTGACGCTGGAACCAAGGAAACCGACCCCTCTTGAATGCTGTTCCTCACAGGCCAGAAAAGGGGGCACCGAAAATGACAAAGTTTCTTTCTAACAAGTAACGACGTTGCCCTGATTGCACCTCCACCTGGAAATTTCTGGTCTCCATTCAAACTCTCAGCGATCGAGGTTTGCACATCTGCTCGAAGACTTCCCGCTCCCCGCCGCCCCCGAAACTCTTCTAAATCTAAGAAATGGGCGAACTAGGAAGAAATAGGTGGGGCCCCCCAAGTCACGGGTAAACTGAGAAGGAGTGTCTGCAATATCCCCCCGAAAAGAGTCGTTGTCTGTGCGCTGGCACTGCTCTCTTCCAGGGTTCGTGAACCTCGCCGGGGAGAGGCCGCGACGTGCAGTGGCCTTCAAACGGGACACCCTTCCTCCCCCAGGGCGTGGGGGGCCTGCGCCCGCCCCGGGTGCCGTCAGCTCCTCCCAGCTGCTGGCACCCCCAGCACCTTGCCCGCAGGGCCGGCCAAAGCGCGCGGCGCCGGGGGCCCGGGGGGCCCAGGAGCCTCCGCACGCGGCAGCGGCCGGCTCCTTCTCACTTCCCCTCTGCGGGCCTCAGTTTCCTCAGCTGTCAAATGCAGATGACAGTGCTACCCGCCTCGTCGGGCTGGCCTTACGCACACAACTTTTGGAACGCGCCCTGCTTCGAGGCCCGTGCTCCAAAACCCGCGTTATCGTGGCGGGAACCGCAGTCTCCATTACGCGCGCTCGCGGGGAGATGCCGCCACTCCTGCGCGCCCCAGGCGGGCACTGAGCGTGGCAGAGGCGAGCGCGGGAGGGCAGTGCGGTGAGCGGCGGAGGAGCGTGTGCGAGCCGACCTCTGTCCTGAGCCTCCAGCCACAGTGGGAGGCCTCAGGAGGGAAGGGGGCGGCGCCCCCAGCAGCGACGGGTTAGTTTGGATACGGGTTATGAGAGCGCCCAGGGGTGCCAGCGGGCGCCTGCCGGGCATTCAGAGTGATCTGCTTCACACGAACCTGATTATGTGTCCCTTAGAAGGAAAAGCCACCCTCCTCAGCCTGGCCGGCCAGGCCCTGTCAGCTGGCCTTGCCACCTCTCTCTCTCTCTCTCTCTTTTTTTTTACTTTATTTTGTACATTTAAAAATTGAAAATAAAAACTAAAAAGAAAACAGTTGACTAAAAACATACATTTCTCAATTAAATGTACTCGATACATATAAAAAAATTTTTTTTAATCATACAATATGTTACACAATATATTTGGTTCATAGTAACGCATTCATACAGTATTTGACCTTTTGTGTCTGGCTTGCTTCACTCAACATAATGTCCTCCAGGTTCATCCATGTTGCCATATGCTTTATGACGTCATTTCTTCTTACAGATGCATAATATTCCGTCGTGTGAATAGACCACAGTTTGTTTATCCATTCGTCTGTTGATGGACACCTGGGTTGTTTCCACCTTTTGGCAATGGTGAATAATGTGGCTATGAACATCGGTGTGCAGATGTCTGTTCGTGTCACTGCTCTCAGTTCTTCTGGGTATATACCCAGTAGTGGTATTGCAGGGTCACGTGGCAAGTCTATATTCAACTTCTTTAGGAACTGCCAAACAGTCCTCCATAGTGGCTGTACCATCCTGCATTCTCAGTGAAGAAGTGTTCCTCTCTCTCCACATCCTCTCCAACACTTGTAGTTCTCTGTCTTTTTCATAGTGGCCATTCTGATAGGTGTGAAATGATCTCTCATTGTAGTTTTGATTTGCATTTCCCTAATCATGAGTGATGTTGAGCATTTCTTTGTGTGTTTTTTTGCCATTTGTATTTCTTCTTTGGAGAAATGTCTATTCAAGTCTTTCACCCATTTTTTAATTGGGTCGTTTGTCTTTTTATTGTTGAGTTGTAATATCTCTTTATATATTCTGCATATTAAACCCTTATCAGATATATGATTTTCAAATATTTTCTCCCATTGAGTCGGCTGCCTTTTCACCTTTTTGACAAAGTCCTGGGAGGTGCAAAAGTGTTTAATTTTGAGGAGGTCCCATTTATCTATTTTTCCTTTTGTTGCATGTGCTTTGGCTGTAAGGTCCAAGAAACCACCACCTACTACAAGGTCTTGAAGATGTTTCCCTACATTTTCTTCTAGTAGTTTTATGGTCCTGGCTTTTATATTTAGATCTTTGATCCATTTTGAGTTGATTCTTGTATTGGGGGTGAGATAGGGGTCCTCTTTCATTCTTTTGGTTATAGATATCCAGTTCTCCCAGTACCATTTGTTGAAGAGACTGTTTTGTCCCGTTAACATAAACTTGGTAGGTTTGTCAAAAACCAGTTGACTGTATAGGTGAGGGTATATTTCTGGATTCTCAATTCTATTCCACTGATCAATGTGTCTGTCTTTATGCCAGTACCATGCTGTTTTGACCACTGAAGCTTTGTAATATGTTTCAAGGTCAGGCAGTGAAATTCCTCCCGTGTTGCTCTTCTTTTTTAGAATGCTTTTGGCTATTCGGGTGCACTTACCCTTCCAGATGAATTTGGTAATTGCCTTCTCTAATTCTGTAAAGTAAGCTGTAGGGATTTTGATTGGTATTGCACTGAATCTATAAATCAGTTTGGGCAAGATTCTGCCACCTCTGTTATTTCTCCCTCTGCCTAGGGAATTTCGGCCGCAGTTGTCTCCTTGCTGTTCCTCCAGCGCAGGAGGGACTTTGCGCCTGCTGTTCCCTCTGCCTGGAACACGGTTCCCCATTCTCCAGGGCCTGGGTCCGCACCAGAGGCCTTCCTGGCCACGGCTCTAGAGTGGCCTACAATCCCCACTTGTCCCCTGTCAAGCCCACCGCTGCTGCTGCTGATTTGCCTTCTCCATAGCATTTAGCACTCTCTGAGCCTGCTTCTGCTCTAGCTGTTTACTGATGTGCCCTGGCCAGACTGCAAGCTCCGCCGAGCAGCACCTTGGCTATCTTGTTCCCAGCTGTATTCCCAATTCCTAGAGGAGTGTCTGGCACCTAACGGGTGCACGGGAAATAGCTGTAGAATGAACATGAAAAAACAAAAGAGCAAATGAATAAATGAATGAAAGAAAAAGAGTCCGGGAAGGAGGCTGGCTCCACTCAGGAAGCTGGGTGTGTCTGCAACCGAAGCGAGACAGGAAAACGTTTCCACTTGGGACCACCCCACATCACTGTCTCAAATCATAAACGTTTTCTCAGGACCAGATGTGGGGCGGAAGCAAGACATAGAAGGTGAAAGATTTGCAGCAGCATCTGCAGTTCCTGGCCTCAGGAGTTGATTCTGGGAAACCATTACCTAAACCAAACATTTTGCCAGCAGCGCTCTGAGGATGCAGGAAATGGACACCAGCACTTCAGTGGGAGATCTGGTTTTTCCAGCCGTGTGACTCATAACTGGGTCACGGCATAAAGGGCACCTGACAGCCGCAGA
This sequence comes from Tolypeutes matacus, assembly GCA_026826555.1. Taxonomy (NCBI): domain Eukaryota; kingdom Metazoa; phylum Chordata; class Mammalia; order Cingulata; family Chlamyphoridae; genus Tolypeutes; species Tolypeutes matacus. The sequence continues at coordinate 3,817,666 of JAKSZT010054518.1, read as the reverse complement.
ACCGAATCTCACTAGGTTGTCAGTTGAAGTTGCCCAGAGAAGAAGAGAAAATTTCTAAGAAACTAAAAACAGCGATCCTCAGCCTCCCCGTCGGGGAATCGAACCCCGGTCTCCCGCGTGACAGGCGGGGATACTCACCACTATACTAACGAGGAGTGGCCCTGGGCGGCCCTTCTCATGCGACCTATTGGAGGAAATTTAGCTCCCCGAACCCTTAGGGCTTGAGGGATTCAAGGTTCTCCCTCTTCCTGCACTAAAATAAACCAGAAAAGAAGGCCCGGTTGGCTCAGCGCCTCTCAATGCAGCGGTTTCCTGCTCGGTCCTGGGTTACTCGCGAAGGTCTCAGAGAGCAGAAAGTAAGAAACACTAAGCAAAATTTAACGAACGAAAGGAGGTTTCTAAAATACTACTTGCTACTAAAATGTCCACCATTTAACAACAACCACAAAAAAATTAATGAACAAAGAACAGCATTAACAAAAGACGTTAATAATCATTTACAGGCTATAAGCAATGCAGTCTGGAAAATCTTGACCTTGCGGGATTTCTGAATCCGGGAAATTGAAAAGACGCACCACCCATCCCCTCGAACTTCTTGTGGATGCTGTCCCTGGTGTTTTAAATTAAAGACTTCTTTATTAATTTTCCCCCCAGGAAGAAAAAGCGAACTGCCGAAACCCGGGATCGAACCAGGGACCTTTAGATCTTCAGTCTAACGCTCTCCCAACTGAGCTATTTCGGCAGCCGGCAGGCTGTGTGCTTGCTTTCTTTCCTGTTATCACTCTCAGTGCTCCGAGTCTGGGCCCCACCTGGACCGTCCACTCCTGGACTCCAGAACCTAAGGAAGCCCGCCACCTGCTGTGCTCGCCAGGCACCTGCGTGAGATGGCCTCTTTTCGTCCATCGTGATCACCTCCTCCTAGAAGCCTTCTTTGATCGCTTCTCCCAACATGGCGCCGGCCACTTATAATTTATTGTGAGCTTATTTACTACTGTCCTTATCCATTATCTGCCTCCCCAGCCAGAATGGCAGTCTGCTGTGGTCACTGCTGTGTCCCTTAGTGCCTAGAACAGTGCCCGGCACATAGTAAGTGCTCAATAATTTTTTTTTTAAATGGTCAAAAAACTTATATTTAGAATTAGCCAGCTGGACTCAGTTCAGATGATGCCAATTTTGTTGGCAACATTCAAAGCATCCTAGGAGCCAGTCCAACGTATGCCTTCTTCTCTCCGTCAGGCCTGATCAGGTGTTGACCTTGGCACGTCAATGTCACTGAGCTTCTTCACAGCTTGTTTGACCTGGTGCTTGTTGGCCTTGACATCCAGAACGAACACAAGCTGCTGTTGTCCTCAATCTTCTCTATGGCTGACTCAGTGGTCAGGGAGGACTTGATGATGGCACAGTGGTCAAGCTTGTTCTCCTGAGGCTGCTGTTCCAAAGATATTTGGGCTGTCTCCTGAGACGCAGTGTCTTAGGCCACTGGAAGGTGGGTCATGTGTGGATCTTCTTTTTTGTGTGTGTGGACACCTTTCAGTACAGCCTTCTTGGCTTTCAAAGCTTTTGCTTTGAAGCACTCAATAAAAATTCTTTGAATGAATGCATGAATTTTTCTTGGCTCTGACCTCAGCTTTCTCAAGCTGTTTCTCTGCGCAATGAAATAGGGTCACCCCTGGATGCAACTCCCCAAACAGCCCTAGGGGTGGCAGGGCTGCTGACCAGCCACAGTGGTGGGAGGACGCAGGCCAGAATGTGGCTTTCTTTGGGGCAGTGAGTCACTCACATCCGGCCTCCAAGCATTGCCCCCATGCCTTTGGGCACCTGGTCATCTTCAAGGCATGAAAAAGTCAACAGGGCGGCATCCATCTGGGCCTCTCCCTGCTCTCCTTTTGGGTGGGTGGGGTGTTGGCTGGGAGGCTGAGGGAGTGAAGTCATTCCCAAAGGGTTTGCTGAGCACCTAATGGCCACCTGGCCCACCAGCAAATGCACTAGCAAGGTAGTTTGCTCTACCAGTAAATGCCAAGAGGGAAAATAAATCACCTAATGGGATGGAGTACCTGGGTGGGGGCCAGTAAGAGAAAAGGAGACCTGAAGAGACCTGGAGGGAGGACAGCCTCTGCAGAGGGAGCAGCTGATGCAAAAGCCCTGAGGCTGGTCAGGAGAAGGGATCACCAGCTTGGAGGAGGTATGGAGGGTGAGGGGGCTCGTGGGGCACACGGTCAGAGAGGTGAGTAGAGGCCAGACCTTGCTGGACTTGAAGGCCAAAGTGAAGGGTTTGGATTTTATTCTGATTGTGCTGGGAAGCCCTTGGGGGAGTGGAGTGATTACATCTTTAAAAGTCCCCCCTGAACATGGATAAATCTCAAAACAACATACCAAGTGAAAGAAGCCAGACACAAGAGGTCACAGACTGCTTGATTCCATTTATATGAAATCTCCAGAACTGATGGCTGCCAGGGGCTGGGGGCAAGGGGCAGAGGACAGGGGAGTGCCTGCTGAGCGGCACGAGGTTTCCCTTGGGGTTGATGAAGATGTTTTGGAGCTCACTGGATAGAGGTGTTTGCTCAACACCAAGAATGTACTAGAAGCCACTGAACTGTTTGCTTTAAAATGGCTAATTTTAAGCTATGTGAATTTCACCTCAAAATTTTTTAGAGGTAATTGAGGTATAAAATTTTTTTTAAAAGTCTCCGCTGGCTGCTGTGTGGAGAATGGAGGGGAGGTGGGCTACTGTAATAGTCCTGGCAGGCTAGGGAGGCAGGGAGGAGATTGGTGAGGAGGCTACTGCAATAGTCCTGGCAAGGGCTGCCAGGGTCTTAGACCAGGAGGCCCTGGAGGACTTTTCAGAGGACACAGCTGAGATATGGTTTGGAAAGAGGATGAGGGGACTTGTTGATGGATTTGAAGTGTGCAAAAGGACAAAGGAAGGGATGGAGGCTGACGCCCAGGAGTGGGTCCGGGGTCCAGGCTGGGTGGTAGATGCTTTTTCCTGAGAGTGGAAGCACTGCAGGATGAGCAGGGGATGAAGACTTAAATTATGGGCTTATTACCTTTGAGATGCCCATTAGATTTCCAAACAGAAACGCTGATCAGTCAGGCCTCTGAAGTTCCTGAAATGAACCAGACCCCTTGGTGTCCCCAAGCCCAGGGTGGACTACATCTGCCCACACCGAAACTCATGGGTGGCTGCATTTTCCTGGAAGTGGAGTGGAAGGTGGATTTCTGGTTTCAGGTGCCCGGGAGACATTCTGTGATGCTTGGCTCTCTCGCTGTTGCAAATAGGTCCCTCTCTGAAAAGCCTCCTGCCGAGGCCTTGCACTAGGTCTTCCGAGGGTTCAGCCAGTGCATTTGTTTTGCTTTTTCTTTCTTTTCTTTTTTCCTGTTGCATTTTTTTTTTTATCCCTCCCCCCTGCATTTGTTTTTGACATGGGTGTCAGGTCTGGCTAGACCCAGCTCCAAGCAGCCAGTCCAGCTCTGCAGTAGACCCCGGTTTCAGCCTCTGAAAGGAGCAGGATCTGATGTCCATCCGGACCTTGAATGTCCAGTGATCCCACAGCAAAGCTGTGTTTTGGAAATGCAATTTTTTGTCATTAGAATTGAAGAAGGGAAAACACTTCCCCAGTCTTGCAACCATTGTTAATACTTTTTAAAATCCCATATTCATGTCCCCCCCCCTCCCCATTTTTTCAAATCATTCAGTTCATGGAATTCTGCTTTTTTCATTTGATGGTTTACAGCTCAGTGTCTAGCACACAGAAAATTTCCCATAAATATTTGTGGAATAAAAGAGTTCCAAGGTCTTAATTACCATCATGTTATTTTCTTTTTTATGACTTTATTTTTTATTAAAATATGCTCACTATC
>JAKSZT010054518.1:3795614-3808805 GCA_026826555.1 Tolypeutes matacus | reverse complement strand
ATTTTATTTCACATTGATAGAACCTGTGAAAAAGATTTACATTTTCCACACTACAGCAAAACTTTCCAACAGAAGAAGATATCTTACCATAAATAAGATGTTGCTGACTTGTATAACTGAATATAACTGTTTACATGCCTCAAAGTAAAGGACACTGCATTTGTAAATGATTGTTCAAAATTTTTAAATCCAGACACAAACATATGACTTAATTATAAACAGTCTATATTGCACACTGCTAAGTTAGTTCCATTACCTATAGCACCCATTTATAAAGATGCAATCCCACCATTGATCAGTTGGAGTACAGCCAAAAAATTAAGTTCAAAAATACCACACACATTTCAATTCAATATTAAACCATGTGGTAATTGTACCATATATATCAAGTTATGACTAACCTTTTTACCCAGAAGCAAATATTTTTTTACTAGTAATCTGAAAATTTTGACTATGTAAAATAAAAAGATTGCTATTTTTATGTTTGCAAAAGAACTTAATATCATTTGAATAAAGTCAAAATTTCAAATAAATGTATTGGCAGATAAAAATAAAGCAATCTTTTCTGATGGATTTCATTTTCCACAGTAGTTGGTGTCAAACCTACAAAATAAGTGAACACACTTTGTGCTACAAGGATAATCATCTTAGACCAAATCATCTTAGAAATTAGTTTTTAAGTCTTAAGTATTTCAGAACATATTAGAGTATTTTCTAATTATTTTTTCAGTTGATTACAGAAAATTAAAATCACAGAATTATTCCTGTTACCTAAACTAAAGATTCTAATAACTGTATAAGTTTGTTTGGACTAACATACAGTTGAAGAAATAAACAGTACATAAATTTTAAATGAGGTCTGATTTCATTATAATTATAAATACATCATAAATACCATATGTCTGTGATTCAGAACATGATATTACAGCATTTATTAACACCAGATGTCTATGCAAGGAAGCAATATTTGGTCTCCTATGAAGGATAAAAGGAAGAAAATGTCTTTTCTAGAGAGGAGAAAAGAATATTAAACAGAAATGATAAGTTAAAAAAAAAGGCAGGTCTCCAAAATAAAAGAGCCATTAATCAAGGAGAGCAATATTACTCATCCACTAACACTTAAAAGTATTATTCCTATTATTAGGAATGATATAATACCATCTCATTCTTATTTTGTATTACAATTATCATGTATATATGAGTACATACATAAGAATAAGGCCATTGTATGGTGACTGGGCAATTTTTTAATAAATCCACAGTCTCTAAGTCACAGCGTGCTTTAATCATTTACATCTTAACTGCTCCATTATACCTGAACAAAGTTTCATTAAGCATACAAATAATTTCCAAATGATGTAATAAAAAATTCTGATGGCAGTATTTTATTATTTTTCTGAATTACATTTGAGATAAAGCTAGGAACATATCATACAAAAACACGTATAGAAACAAAAGAACAAACTTCCCGTGAGGGGACAGTATGTGGTCTGTGTCACTGGTATGTATGCAAAACATTCTAACACTGCCAACAAGAAGTTCCAGGACTGGGCACGTTCAAAGCTTTCGCTCTGCTACAAGATGCCGGCGTACTGCTGCATCTGATGGTGGGACTTTACCAATGGACTGCTGGACAGCCGTCACCTCCTGGGCCCGTGGACGTGGAAGGCTACACTGGCTGGACTTACCCATGTTTGTAGCCTTTCAGCAGTAACAGGCAAACGTTAGGGGAACTGAAGCGCCGCAATCTCCAGGGCGCTGCAGGACAGCAAAATCTCTATTAGCGCCACCGGCGGGTCCCTGTGGACACGACCCCCAGGTGGAACCCAGCAGCCACTCTCTGCTGTGTGCTAGGAGCAGTATATAAAGATAAAGCTCCTCCCTGCGCAAATCCTCCCAGAAGAATCCTGGTAAAGGAATCCCGTTCTCCACCTCCTGGTCTAACAAAGATTTGACATTTTCTGCTGCCCTGCTTGATTCCCGGTTTGTCTTCCTGTGAACGGGGCGAGAAGGAATACTCGTGTTCGTGATCAATTAAGAGGTACAACCGGCGCAGGCGGGCAGAGATCTCTGATAGGTGAACTTCTGATACCTGCAGCCTTCTGCCCATCCGTGCCCTGCATCTCCCAGCCGGTGAAGAAAAGTACCGGCCGCGGCGGCCTTGCGGGCGGCGGAGCTGACCCGCTGTGGTCACACGTGCCGGGCAGTTCTGCAGCCTGATCTCTCTCACTCAGCATGTACTACACGCTGCTCCACGCTCGTGACAATACAGCACGCAAGTGTCCCGTGCTGTTTGTGCCTTAATTAAATCAACGCCCTCCCGGGCGAAACTCCATTTCCAGTTGTGCCATGCTCAGTAGCACCTGCAATGAATGACTTCCCTCTTCCACTCTTCCCCAGTGATTTTTGTTTTCCAACTTCCATGTGCTTTTCTCTTGCCTTTTTCCTTCTAGCTGTCCCTCCACAGACCCCGCCCAGCAGGGGTCCTCTCTAACCATTTCCAACCCAGTGTCCACGGAGTCCACGGTGGGGACAGCTGGGGTGGTTTGACCGACGTGGTTTCTCTGCAACTTGCTTTTCCTTCCCTGCCCTATACTGGGAATCTCTCCAGGTCAGTAGATACAGATCCAACTCGTTTTTAAAAATAGTAGCATGTTTCCCAACGCAGGCGACCCGCACTGGACTGAATCGCCGCTGCTGGCTGCTCCTGCTGAAGCGGGGTCAACGCCAGGCCCCACAGACCACGCTTGCTGGTGTCTGGGTTTGCCCGGGCGCCACAGGGTCAAGAGGCCTGGATATTTGTATTTTCACAATAGCTATTGCCAATTCACAGCCGGAAATTAGAATACAGGTTTACCAGGGGTTGGGGGTGGGGGGGGTGGGGAGCTAATGGGGACAGTTTCTGTTTGGAGTGCCGGGAAAGTTTGGGTAACGGATGGTGGTGATGATGCGGTTAATGCCACTGGATTCCTGGCAGTGGTGAAAATGGGAAGTTTCACGATGGGTATATGTTCCCACAATGAAAGTTAAAAATGGAAGCTACAAACCCACTGCCCTGCATAAGTCAGAGTGAACCCCTAAAGTAAACCATGGACTTTAGCTAATAACATAGGTTCATTAACAGTGACAAATGTACCACACCAATGAAAACGCTCATAGACAAAACGGTGTGTTAAATGGGAACTGTGAGCTTTATGCATTTCTCTGTAAATCCACAACTGCTCCAAAAAATAAATAAAACGCGACCGCTAGATTTCCTCTCCAAAGCCCGTGCCGATTCACACGTACGTTAGCAATGTATGAAGATGCTCTTTTCCCCACCTTTGTGCCAGCAATGGACTGCCACTGTTCTTAGCTTTTTCTGAATCTGCAGTGCGCAAAGTGCTATTGCATTACTTCCACCTCCTGCCCATTTGGAAGGCTGAGCATCCACAGCACGATGCACTGTATCATGCTTTGCAATATTTCCCCTCTCCTAGTCTTTCATCTTTAACATTGTTTATACCCTTTTCCACGTCAATTAAAAGTTTCCATGAGGTTAAACACTTTCTTTTCCTTTGACAGCTTCTGAAATGTCTTACTTTAAATGCCTTTTCCAACCTCCTTACAAATACTTTCTACAACTTTCCTCTAAACATGTGCACACTCTCATGTTGGGGACACAAGACAGTCTACTTGGGGAGGGTGCAGAGGGACCAAAATGTGGTCAAACCATATTTTGGAACATGCCTGAGCCATGAAAAGGAATGAAGTGCTGATCCCTCAACATCAATGCTGAGTGAAAGAAACCAGATCCAGAAGCCATACGTTGAATGGCGACAGACGGTCATGTGATATCCAGCACAGACGCAGCTAAAGAGAAAAGACAGTGGTTGCCAGGGGCTGGGGGATTGGAAGGAAATGGGGAACGGTGACTGCTAATGGGTACGGGCTTTCTTTTTCGGATCATGAAAATGCTCTAGAATTAGACAGGCTTTTATTTTGTGACTCCTCCATCAGAGCTGACCATTTGTGTGGGGGAAGCAGAGTGCTGGTGCTGGGGTCCACCCTGACCACGGGCTCGGCCCAGGGTGGGACGTGCTGGGCCCTGACCACAGAGAACGAAGGAGTGAGGGCGGGGTCCTGCCCCTCTCCTCTACCTTCCTCCTCTGCTACCAGAGACAGGCTCAGGGGCCCTGGGAGCCCTCTGCAGGCTGACAGCAAGGCATGCCCTGTGCGGCCTAGAGGAGAGGGGATTAGCATCCTGCTGTCTGGGAGCTGACCGCATTGTGGTCAGGGAGAGAAAAGCACCTGCTCCTGGAGACTTGGGGAGGCCCGGCCAGGTCCCCCGGATGGAACGGAGGTCTGGCCTCCCTGAAGGTCAGCGCAGGCGTGAGCTGGCCATCCCTGCTCGCTCCAGGGAAGAGCCGCAGGTAGGAGGCTCTGAGCGCTGCCTCAGGCCCTCTGGACAGGAGTTGGCGGTGGGAGGGGTGGGGTGGGGGGAAGGGTTTGTGGCACTCCCACCCCTCACCCCGCTGCTCCACTCCCCGCTGGCGGCTCAACAAGTGACTGACGGAGCCCAAAGAGTCCGCTGCAAAGGAAGCAGCACGGGGGAAGCAAGCCCGCCACTGTGCAATAAACAGCCACAAAACAGTCCAGGTGGGGTGGCTGCCAGGCGGCTGCAGGCTTGGTCCAGGAGGGGCCTCTGCCAGCCCGAGTCCCCAGGGCTCAGCGGTCGGTGGTGGGCGGCCAGGCTTTCCCGACGTCCACGTGCATGGCCTGTGGGAGCCACTCGCAGTACTCAGCCAGCAGGTCTGCGGGGCGGGAGGACAGGGCGTCGGGGAGGTGCCGGCAGGGTCCAGAGGTGGGAGGAGCCTCCCGCCAGCCAGGGCACAGCCCTGCCTCGCTCAGCCCATCCGGCCTCTCCCAGCCCCTGGCCACGGGGCGCCCCTGCTCACTCACATTTGGGGTTTTTCTTCCAAGCAGCCAACAAGGCGTCGCGGCTGTCTGCCTGTTTGGCCACGAGGGCTCTCAGGAGGCTCTCTGTCCTGGGCTGCAGCCTGAGGGCGGGTGGGGGTGGGCAGGTTAGGGGGTCCTGAGTCTGTTGGAGCCTCTGCCAGGCCCAGTCACCCAGTCAGGAGTGGGGTGGGTGGAAGCTAGAGAGCAGGGGGGGCTCCACTCCAGGCCAGCCCCGCCCCGAGGGTCACGGGGTATCAGCAGGAGGGAAGGGTCAGGGGCCCACCTCCCCCCACCATTCCCGTCTTGCCCCCTCCGATCCAGCCACACCGCCCTTCCTTGCATTCCTGGGCTCGCTCCCACCCAAGGCTGCCCGGCCCCCCGAGAACTCCTCCAGGCCCTGCCTGGCTCCCCCCATCTCCCTTTGTGAACCGTGGGGCCACCTGCCACTTGTGCTGACAACGTTCTGTTTAGGTCCATCTCCCTGCACAGCGCCATCAGGCACCACCCAGGGCAGGCCGGGCACAGAGTGAGGGCTCACGGGCTGGCTGAGTGCGCGAAGCGGCCCCCAGGCCACGGGGAGGCTCGGCCCACACTCCCCGACCCAAGTGCCTGGCGCTGAGCTGGTGCGCGTGCGTGTGCAGGCGAACGGCGTCCGCCCCACCAGCCCTGCTGCCTGCACCCTGAGCCCATGTACCCTCCACGATGCCAGCCTCTCGGGCCAGCCATCTTCTCAGGGACAGGCCACGGGCAGACCCGGGGCAAGAATGGAGAGGCTGGGGAAAAGGCAGAGACTGTGGCGCTGGTGGTGGGCGGGAGGGGCAGGCAGCCTGCAGGAGACCCCGGCCCAGGTCACCCCCTGCCAAGAGATACTCTCAGCCGAGGCTGTACCTGGCCCAGGTCCTGCTAACACCTGGCTGTCCCCCACCCCCACCCGCGGGACACTCTCGGCTGAGGCTGTACCTGGCCCACGTCTTCAGCATCGTGCTGGGGCTGGACAGCAAACAGCCTTGGTAGGAGGCCAGCGGGCGGAAGACCTGGACGGGAGGCCATAGGGTGGGTGAGACATCCCCTCGCTTCTCGCCCACAGAACCAAGCCAAGTACCGAGGGAAGCCCCTGGCTGCGTACCTGTCCTTCCAGCAGGAAGCGGGCAAAGTGTCTGTAGCAGTCAATGCCCTCAGGAAAATCCACCTGGACAGCGGGCAGCGGCCAGCCGACCCGATCTGGAGGACAGGAGCCGGTGAGCGAGGGGCAGGGTGGGTCCCAGGCGTGCTCCTCGAGCACCCTCGTGTGACCCCTGAGCACCAGCCCGCCCAGGTGGCCCCCGGCCGCCCAGACGGCAGCCCTGCTCACAGAATACGCTGGTCCGGTGGCAGAGCACCCGGCCTCTCTCGGGGCAGTAGGTGGGGGGTGGCTCCTCCAGGGGCTTGCTGAACTGGCAGTAGGTGGGCAGGAGCGCCGGGATCCACTGCATCTCCACGGCCAGGACGCCTGGGGACGGGGAGCAGGCTGGGGCCAAGCGGGTACCACAGGCAGGGACTTGCCCATCTTCCCGCCAGGGGAAGCCGGTGACCTCGGGCCAGGCTGGCCACGAGCCGCCTCACCTTTCATGTACATCTTGGTGGTTTCCACTATTTCCTGGTAGACCACAAACTCAGGGAGCTCCTTGAAAAGGATGGAACTGGGGTGGATGAAGACAGGGTCATCGAGGAGGGGGGTCTGCAGAGAGATGTCGCGATGCATGAGGCCAGAGCTCCCAAGCACAGGGGGTCCCCATGCTTGTAGCCCGTGGCATTGCATGGTCACTCGGCCCACTCGCCCCCGCCCCTGGACCACTGCCCACCGTGTAGGCCCCCCACTCGCCCCCGCCCCTGGACCGCTGCCCACCCTGTAGGCCCCCCACTCGCCCCTGCCCCTGGACTGCTGCCCACTTTGTAGGCGTTCCTCCACTTGTCGTCCAGCAGCTCCTCATTCTGGACCCGGCGGGCCAGGTGGTCACCCAGGCCGGCTGTCACTATCTGCCGCAGGTAGGTCACCTGGCTCTCGGAGGGTGGCTGCATCTTGGGGTCCACAAAGAGCCCGGCCTCAGGGCACACGGTGTTGACTGTGGGGAGAGCAGAGCGGCTCATGGAGCAGCCTCAGCCACAGAAAGGTCCAGGCCGTTCTGCCGCTGACCTTCTGCACACCTGGGCCGCCGGGAGGACACAGAGCCCCGGGGCGCTCTCCCCAGGCCCATCCCTCCTCCTTCCTGAGGGTACAGGCTCAGCTCTCAAGCAGTGGGGTGTGGGCAGTGGCTGACATCTCCCAGACGCCCCAGGTTGGCGTGAAGATGGAAGCTGCCGGACACCTGGAACGCTCCTGAGGAGGAGCCAGGAGGCGCCGGGCGCCCCTTTGCCCATCCCGCTCGTCTCCGCCTGGCAGGCAGATGTGACTGGGGTCCAGCTGCCTTCCGGGCCCATGAGGGGGCCCGAGCGTGGGTGCCGGGAGGATGGGAGGGCAGCGTGGTGACACGGAAAGGGGGTGGGCATACCTGCTGTGGTCAGCTGGCCCCGCAGGCGCCGGGTCTCCATCATGGCCTTGTACCGCAGCCCGTTGGCGTCACAGAACTGGGGCGTGCAGCCGGCGTACTCGCAGGCTCCCACAGCGCCTACGGGGGAGCCGGCGGGCACTTGCATGCTGCCTGCCCCGCCCCCAGGCCATACGACCACCCCCATCCCTCCCCTCGGTCCCCACGCACCCAGTAGCACCATGAGGTCCCCGAGTTTCTGAGAAGCTCCTCGCCCTGCCCAGATCCGCTTCATCTGCGCCACCCGTGCCCGCCTGCCCTGCAGCCTGGTGAGCTCCTCGTCGCTGGCGGCCGGCCTACAAACACACCCCACTGCCTGGTTACCGCCCTGGCCGCGTCGGGGCCGCGGGGCCAGGGGTCACAGCCTGCGGGCTGGGTCAGGGACACAACACCTGTGGGGTTGCTGAGGAGCCTAAGCTCTGGAGCTCCGGCCAAAATCCAGCGCAGGCGGCCGTCAAGGTTAAAAACGTGCACTGCTGATAAAACTGCTCAAATAGCCAGGTGTGGGTGGGGAGACGAATCACGTCAGGGCCCCAAACCGGAAAGTGACATCTACGAGCCAGGAGGGCTCTCAGCACCGCGCTGTCAATTAATCTAACCCTAACAACAGCCAATGCTGTTCTCATCGTCCCCATTCTCCAGATGGGACAAACGAGGTGCAGGGGGTGAGCTCACTTTCCCAGCCACGCTGCTGGGAAGCAGCAGGGGGCGCTCTGCCGCCAGGTGCTGGGCCCAGCGGCTGCGTCCTTAGCTGCCAGGAGAGTCCAGAGCCGGGACACCAGCATCCCTTGGGGAGTTTTATTAAAAATCAGGGTTGCTGAGGTCAGGAGACACCAAACAGGGGCTGTGCAGAGAGGCCCGCTCACTAGGGTTTTTAAGGAGCTTCTCAAGGACACAGCCACGTCGGGAGCCACTAAATTAAGAAACCCACTTCTGGAAGCTCGACGAGGCATTTAGAGAAAGAACGAGGGTGCCCAGAGCACCTGACAAGATGGCCCTTACGCCTGGAGAGTGGAAAGCAAGTGGTGGCACAGGATGGTCCCGTTTCTCACACCCTCTACAGGTGAAGAAGCACAGAAAGCCCTGGAACTACACTGTTCAGTACGGTAGCTACTGAAGTGAGTTAAAACCAAACTACAAATGCGGTTCCTCAGTCGCACTAGCCACATCTCAAGAGCTAAACCTCAGTTTTCGCTTATTCCCTCCTGTTCTGTTGCAATTAAACGGAAAAGGGAAAAGCCACTGTCTGTGTGACCCCAGGCACTGTCCACGCCCAGGGGGGCAGGGGGCTGCCCTGGTGAGCAGGGGCTGTCAGGACCACACAAAGGGACTCCTGTGAGAAGCTCCAGGTTCCCTGGTCCTAAAAGGGCCAAACGACCAGACCCAGACCCTTCGCCTGTATCTTCCAGGGTCCACGGCCTGCTGGGCTTCCGGCAACTCCAGGTCCAGCTCCGCGTCCCACTTTGCCCCAGCGGCTCTTTAATGGTGATGGGAAATGAGGTTTTGGGGGGACTTCGAATTGCTAATTTTGGTCCTGAACACAAACTGATCCTGGGCAAAAATAGGAAGAAGCCGAGGGAAGGAGCCAGAGCCGGGGAGCAGCAGCCTCGGCTCGGGAGGCAGGAGCCTCGGGGGCGAGGTGCCGTGGGATCCCGGCAGTGCGGGCGCTGGAGGCCCACGCAGCGGTCAGCACGAGGAGCGGAGGAGGGCCGCCACAACTCAGCAACCCGGGCCGTGGCCCCCGACACCCCAGCCATCTGGAGTCTGCTCCTGTTGGGACAGGCCGGCACGAGCCGGCAGGCAGAGGGATCCCCAGGGGGAGCTGCAGACCGTGCGAACGGCGCAGGCTTCCCGAAGTGTCTGCCCTGCGCACGCGGGGAAATGGGACGTGGGCAAATGGGACGTGGGCAGCCTAGGAGCCGTGAGCCGACCAAGAGCCGGTCAGACCGGACAGAGCAGGAGGCGCTTCAAAAGCAAAAACAAACAAGGTTCTCCTGCGAGGACTGGTTTGAACGTCAGGGAATTAAGAAGTCCTTAAGAAAGGGAAGTTGTCTCCAGAAACGTTGGCAGAAACAACCCTTTTACTGAACCGCAAAAGGCAGATGCGCAGGGAAGGCCGCCACGAGGCACTGCCCTCCCGTTACAGGGCAAGCCAACCTAGGAGGCGGCATGTCGGCACAGCTGCCACCTAAGTTTTGTTAAACATACAGTAAAATAAAGGCGTTTTCTTCTTTTCCAGCGGACCCAGTCTCCTGCTTACTCTGAAGTTTCGGTCTTCACTTTAACTGGGTTCCCTGTACGTGGCCCTCTCTTCGACTCGACGACCCTCTGACTGCTGGGACCCTGGTGACCCCGAGACTCACCGTCTCCCTCAATCTTCTCACGGGGGAAGATCGGTACTGCCGAGCTCAGAGCAGACGCAGCCATGCCACGAGCCGGGCAGTGTCTGGGGCCAGGGTTCGCTCAGCTCCCAGCCCGGGGCTCCCCCAGCTGCCGCCCCGATCCCGCACCTGTGCAGCTCCTCGAACAGCTCCCGGACCGTCATGGCAGCCACGATGGTGATGGCATAGGGCAGGCAGCCGTGCTGTCGGCTCAGCGCCAGCATCTTGGCATAGCGGGGGGCCACAGGAAACGTGGCCATGGTCCTGCCCAGCGGGGTGATGGGGCAGCTCACCCGAGACCTCTGCAGTTGCTTCACCCTGGAGGGGAGAGGGCTGCCATGGTGGGGCCCGTTTGGGCGTGGGGGCCAGGAGAGCTGAGACGGGCGGGCAGCGGGCCCTCCCCCTTCCTGCCTGCCCCTGGCCCACCTTTCTGCTTTTGGAGGTGCCTGCAGGGCGCCCAGCGAGATCAGCAGCTCCTCAGCTGCGACGAGGGCCTCCACAGAGGGAGGCGTCGGGAAGGGGAAGTTGATGACCTGGGAACACAATGCCATATGGCGAGAGGCAGACACCAGCCGCGCCCCTCCCCGCCTGCCCTCGGCGCTCCTCTCACACCAGCAGGGATTCCCAGGGACCTGGGCACTCTCCAAGCCCGGGCGCCGGTGACTGAACCCCCGAAGCCTCCCTCCCGCGTTTATTCACGACATCCGTTTACTCCAAGACATTCTGTGGGCACCCCATGAGCCAGGAGTGGCTCTTGGTAATGAGGACATAGCAGGGTGGGTGGGCGCAGGCATGGCCTCCAGGGAGCGGTCCCTGCTAGGAGGGGCTACTGCCAACCAGGGAGTAAACACGCAGGTAAACGGCTCTTCAGAGGTCATCGTGCAGACAAGGAGACGGAGAGGGCACACGGGGGGACCGGGCTCAGGGGCTGGGGATGCGCAGGAAGCAAGCACGCAAACTAAACCATGCACACCAGCGTGCATCGCTGCTCCGGTTCCCAGGAGCCCGAAGGAGCAAACCACCCCGGTGTCCATCCACAGGTGAACGCAGGAGCAAGCTGTGGTCTGTCTGCACGATGAAATGCTAATCAGCCTGAGGAGCGACGCGCTGGGCCCTGCTACCTTGGGGTGAAGCCCGAAGGCAGGCCAAGTGAAAGAGGACGGACACAAGAGGACAAGCGGGGTGCGAGTCCACTTATACCAAACAGCTAGGCTAGTAGGCAAACCCCCGAAACGGGAAAGAGACCAGAAGTAGCTCAGGGCTGGGGGGCAGCGGGGTGATGGCTAAAGGGCACAGTTTCTTTCGGAGGTGATGAAAGTGTTCTAGACTCGAGTGTGGTGATGGCGCATATCTGAATACGCTAAAAACCAGTGAATCGTGCACTTTGAACGGGTGGACCGTGTGGCATGTGAATTGTCTCAATTACACTCTTAAAAAAAAAAAAAAAGTGAGTGTCCAGGAGAGGCTTCTCTGAGGTGACCTGACCCTGCCCGTGAAGGAGTCACCGTCCTTGGGGACAGGAACTGCAAGTGCAGAGCCATGGAAGGAGAGGCCGGGGAGGCTGCAGGGTGGGGGAGAGTGAGCAAGGCAGGCGGGGGCCGGCCCCCACAGAGCCTGGCGGACTTTACTAGCAGCCGGGGGAGCCACAGAGGGGCTGTGGGCAGCAGGGCGCCTGATCTCACCCACAGAAGGGCAGCACACATCACCCGAGCCAGCCAGCCCAAGCTCAACTCCCCACTCTGACCCTTTCCAGCTCTGGGACCCATGGCCTGGCACGGCTCTGTGCCTCGGTCTCCTCGTCTGTACAATGGGGAAGACCATACCAGCAGCTATCACTGGGGCGGCTGGGGGAATACCTGGCACCCAACAGGCCCCAGCCACCGTTAGATGAAAAAAAAAAACAACAAAACAACAAGCCCAAAGCACTATGCAAAATATGGCTTGATGTTTTAAAAACTGCAGAATTAACACAGGGCACTAAATGTTTAGGAAACAGACACAAAGGCTGGACGCGGGCACCCAGGAGGCTGGACTTGCCTTTCTCTATGATGTTTCTCAAGTGCCCGAGTTTTGTAACTGTGCATTGTAGTTGTACTCAGAAAAGCCAATGAGGACAAAACAGCCCTAGCCGTGCCACGCATCAGGTGTGTGCCTCAAAGACCCTCACTTCTTCGCCTCAGCCCTGTCGGGTCAGCGAGGATCCAGGAGCCCGCTTACGGGTGGGGGTGGGGGCCAAGCGAGCTCCCGTGCAGGGCACTCTGCCTAGAGCAGCGGGGGCTGGCCGCCCCTGGACGGTGGGTGGGGCAGGGCAGGACACGGCTCCTGCCTGTCAGCAGGGGCTGCAGCTAGGAGGAACCCAGAGAAGGTTCTGTGAGCGGAGCCTCGAGGCCGCCTGCCTGCCCCTGCGCAGCATGGGGGCCCCTGCACAGCCTCCAATCCAGCAGCTGATCCCTGGTCGGCTCAGGCCGTGGCACCAGGGAAGCGGTGGTCCCGGCAGGCGGAGGCTCACGGCAGTGCCCTCCAAGCGGCCACCAGCCGCCCAGGCAGGCACCCCCAGGCCCCGCCCTGGCTCTCTGGCCCAGCACAGGACGCCACGTGACGGCTGCCCCCTGTAGGGCTGGGCCACCGCGCACCCCGGGCCTGGGCACAGTGCCTTCTCCCTTCAGGAGAGCCAGACGCCAGGCACGCGGCGGGGACTCTGGGGGCGGTGGGCGGGCCTGGGGGCTGCACCTCACCTTCTCGATGTTCAGCGCCTTCATCTGAAGGGTTAGGTCTTCCACGGGCCGCCGAGTGATCTCAGGAGGAGGAAACTGCTCAAAGTCACCAAACACCGCGGACGAGTACAGCCTGCGCAGGAAGCACGGGCGACGGAAAGAAACACTTGAGAGAGCTAAAGAGCTCTGCCAGACTACCAAGGCTCCTGGTCGGCCGGGTGAAGGCAAGAGCCTTCCCACGCCTCCTCCTGCCGCCTGTGACTCGGTAAATCACAGGAGCTACCTTGTGGGGAAGCAGGGAAGACCAAGCGGGCGCGGCGCTGAGTGGGCACACTAAGCGCTCAGAACGGGGAAGACTAAGCGGGCGCTGCGCTGAGTGGGCACACGAAGCGCTAAGAACGGTAAAGGTTACGTGAGCACTGCGCTGAGTAGGCACACTCAGCGCTTAGAATGGTGAAGACTAAGTGGGCGCTGTGCTGAGTGGGCACACTAAGCGCTCAGAACAGTGGAGGTTATGTGAGCAATGTGCTGAGTGGGCACACTAAGTGCTCAGAACGGGGAAGACTAAGCGGGCGCTGCGCTGAGTGGGCACAC
>JAKSZT010054518.1:3774095-3795604 GCA_026826555.1 Tolypeutes matacus | reverse complement strand
CGTGTAAAGCACTTAGGCACACAGCTAGCACCTGGCAAAGATTAGTCATTGTTGTTTCTTACTAGTTTTCTTTCTAGATTTCCTAAATTTTTAATTTTCATAACTTTAATAAGCAGTATTGAAAAGAACTGCAACAAACCTAATAAACACTAACAGCACACAGAACAGGAGAAAATATCTTCTAAGAAATATCTGGTGAGGGATTGTATCCAGGACACATAACGATTATAATGCAATAATAATAATAATAAAAAACGCCCCAATTAAAAAAACGAGCGAAGGATCTGAGTAGACAGCTCCCCAGGGAAGACCTGCAGATGGCTAACGAGCACACGACAAGGGGCTCAACGTCGCTCGTCAGCAGATGCCACTTCACGCCCCCCGAAGGAGAGAACCAGAAGGAGGGTCCGCAGCGCCGAGGGGAAGGGGGAACAGCCCCGCACGCTGTGGGGGCGGGTGGCTGTAAGCTGGAGCAGCCCCTCTGGACAACGGTCTGGCTGTGCCTCACTGAGTGACTGACAGCTCCACTCCCAGAAACATGCGGGAGAGACACGAGCCTGTGCGCCGACCAGAGCCTGTATACACGGCCAAGGCCGCCTCATCCGTAACGGGCAGGAGTGGCAACAACCCAGAAGGCTGCCACGGACCAACGCACGGGCAGAACGCGTCTGTCCACGCAATGGAGCGTCCCTCAGCCACGGAAGGGAATGGCGCGCTGAGTCAGGATCTACGTGGATGGACTCGAAAACAAGATGCTGAGCGAAAGAAGCCAAACGCAAAGGACCACGGGCTGAGCCCACAGATGTGAAAGGTCCAGACTAAGCAAGTTCACAGACAGGAAGCAGACGTGCGGTTACGAGGGCTGGGGGTGGGGGGGCAGTGACTGCTAAGGGGTATGCGTTTATTTCTGGGGTCTAAACTCGACTGGTGATGGCTGGACTACCTGCGACTGTATTAAATGGCCCTGAACTGTACACTTTAAGTGGCTAAATTGTACATGTGTAAATTGTCTACAATAAAGCGATTAAAAAAGCAAAACACACAAAAAAACCTCAATAGCAGCCAATAATAGGGCCTGACCCCAACAGCAGAATAAAGAAGTGAAGACATGTGAATGCCAACGAGCAAAGGGCTAATGGGGTACCCTAAAGGCTCGGCTGCCTTCGGGGACAGCGGCTCCCAGAGGGGGCAGTGGCAGGACCTTGGAGGGTCCCAGGCGCTGGCGCCCACCTGTAGCAGTGGCCGGGCTCCGTGCGTCCAGCCCTGCCCGCCCGCTGGTCAGCCGACGCCTGGGAGACCCAGGTGACGCGGAAGGAGGACACTCCGGTGACACGGTCGTAGTAGCGCTTCTTGACCTTCCCACAGTCCACCACGTACTTGATGCCGGGGATGGTGAGGGACGTCTCGGCCACATTGGTGGCCACGACACACAGCCGTGTGCCCTCGGGGGGAGGCCGGAAGACCTAGGATGGGGGGGGCGGCGAGGCAGCACCCGAATCAGGAAGGGCTGTGAGGGGAGCGCAGCAGACGCCTCTTGGCTGTAGGGGCCTCGGCTGGGGTGGGTGGGGCGGGGAGGCCATGCAGTCGAGAGGCCCTCACCCTGCCCCAGGCCACGGCCCAAACGCAGAGGCTTTGCTCTTCTCCAAAGAGATCCTAATCCTCAGCGGTGGGGGGAGCAGGGGGTGCTGGGGCAGTGGAGGGGAGCAGGTGTGCTGGGGGAGCTCCCCAGCACACCTCAGCCAGGGAACACAAATCACCTATCTTAAAAGGGAAAGCACATTAAATTAAAAATCGGCATTATGCCACACAAACACACGTGTCTAAACCTTCACGTTTCTATTAAAAGTCTGGGAGAACTTGTAACTTCCGCGGATAAGAGAAATGCTTTTTACTTTGTTCTTTACAAGTCTTTATCTAAACGTTTCATAACGAGCACGTGTCTGCACCAAAACCAGAAAAGAAGTGTAAGTGCACAGAAACTTCTGGGGAACCAAAACCAAACGCTGGGAAGCCAGCGATGATGATGGTGATGGCGGTAAGGGCAGCTAGACTGTCATTAGCCTCGTTTAGGAGTGGAAACTGAGGCACGGGTGGCAGAGGCCCCACATGCTAGGAAGGTCCGAGCCAGGTGAAGTCCCCAGGGCCTGCCCAGTCCCCACTCCTAACCACCTCACTGTCCACCTTCCTACAGGGGAACAGGGGTGCCGGTCAAATGCTGATGGCAGGAGAAGCCGGGACTTGGCCTGCCCCCTCTTGTTGCTGTAAGCTCCCCTCCCCCAGAGACCAGGGGACCCCCGCCAGCCACCCATCCCGCCAGCACCCTTACCTGGGCTTGTTTCTCTGGGGCCAGTAGGGAGTAGAGTGGGAGCACGTGGAGGGGGAGGGAGGCTTCCAGCTGCTCACCTGGTGGAGGAAGCAGGGGCCGCTGGCACCCAGCTGGGACCACGGCCAGCGGCAGGCACCACTTCCGGCCGCCAGGGCCCCACCCTGCTCTGCTGGAGGGTCCCCCCTCGGGACCAGCACAGAAGGGGGCAAAGCCTTGGCGGATGGCTGAGGGGAGCCCAGAGGCTCTCCACCTCCCCTCGGCCCTGCCCCAGATCCACACACCCACCAAACGCTGCAATGTGCTCCTTGGAGTGGCCTGCCCTGCACGTCCAACAGCGTCACGCACGTGTGCGTGGGGGCCAAGCCTGCAACGGCAGCTCCCTGCACTGGGGCCCGCAGGACGCAGCAGGTGCAGGGCTCAGCTGCACGTCAGGGCCCGGGGAGCACAACGGAGAGCTGAGCCGCCCCCAGCCACCTAGGCCTGTGCTCACCCCCCGAGGCACGCCCTGGGGGCGGTGCCATTACCAGCGGGTTAAGTGTCTGAGGTATGTTTCCCCTCTGCGCAGGGCGCTATTTCTGACGCTCGGGAAGCGTCAGTGGACGAGGCAGAGCGCCCCACTCTCTGGGGCTCCCCCTCGAGGGAGGAGACGGTGTCGGCCGTGGGCCCAACCACGAGGGGGGGCAGGGCTGCTGGTCTGCGTCCTGCATGGCCGTCCCCAAGGCCGAAGACAGGAAGCCGTGCTGGGCGCTCACCTGCGTCCGTGCCCTCGTCCCCTAAGTCCAGGTCCAGGTCAGAGCCCAGGGCCTCCTCGTCGTCATCCATTTCGGCCTCCCTGTCCTCGTCGCCTTCGCCCGCTGGCAGCACCGAGTAATTATCCAGGTTGATCTGGGGCAACGCCTGTGGTTTAAAAGACGTCAATGCCACGGCTGCAGGTGACCCTGGTGGAAAGCCACGTCAATCGCCAAGGCAGGGTGCCCGTTGTCATGGCGCAGCAGCCTCACGCTGTCGGGCAGGGTGCTCGGCCTCATTCTGCCTCCATTTCCTCCGCTGAAAACTGGGGTGACCTTGGAGGGCTGCTGGGAGGACACCACAGGTTTACCACGTGAAGAACTCCCACTTCCTCGCTGCCCGCGCACTGTGCGGGCTACGGGCCAGCGCCACGTGGTGATGTGCGGTCGTGGATGATCCTGAGTCTCTCGCTGGGGCACTGGGCGCATGTGGCCCTCCCGCCCAGCCGGGCCCTCTCCTTTGGCTGGGGGGTGCCTCACCCCCTCCACTCCCTTATCAGGCACCAAGGGGCTCCCACCTCCGCCTGCCCATTCAGGGGAGTCTCACAGGCCCTACTCGGGCCATCAGGGTTCAGCCTTCCGGAAGCTTCCTTCTGACCCACAAGACTGAGAACCCCGTATGCGTTTCAAATCACAACCCGCCCTGCAGCCTTTACAGCAGTGCTGCACGTGATGGGAATGTTCTAGAACTGCGCTGCCCACTAAGGCTACCACCAGCCCCACAAGGCTACTAAGCACCTAAAATTTGCCTACAGCAATGAAGAAAGTGCATTTTCCACTGCACTTAATAGTAATTAATGTGAATTGAAGCAGCCAGGCTCAAGGCCTCACCCCGGGACCTAGGCTCATGACAGGGCTACAGTCGCTGTCACCCCAGCGGGGGTGGCCCAGGATACGACGACAAGTTGTCCTGACAGGAGATGGGAGAGGGAGGGCCGCTGCACGGAGACAGAGGCAGAATGCAGCAGCGAGCCCAGGGGCGCCGGAGGTCCCAGGAGCAGGAGGTGGGGGGACGGGGGGGATGAGGGGGAGCCGGCGCCCGCACCTGGACTTAAGTCACCCAGCCCTGGGACAGAGACGGCACATTTCTGCTGTTCCAAGCCTTCCGGTGTGTGGTGATTGGTCACGGGGGCCCCAGGGAGCTAAGGCACCGCAGAGCGGACGGTGCCCGAGCTCCTGAAACGCGCCAAGTGCAGGAGAAGAGCTGGGCTTAGAGTTTTATCCGGAGGGCCTCTGCACTGCAGGATAAAGCTCCGCAACCCCAAGCACCCACAGGCCCCGACGTACCGCGGCCTGCGCCTTCTTTGCTCTTGCCCGCGACTTCTTAAACCTCCGCGTTTCTTCTACCGAATCTTTCTCATCTTCCTTTTCTGGAAAAGTTGAGCAGGTTGGGGAGAAAGGCACCTCGTGGCCACTGCAGGCTACCGGGGAGCAGCTCCTCCGGGTCCGAGCAAGCGTGTCATGCCGGCAGCTCCTCATTTGGGGGTGGACAGAGGCTGCAGACACTCCCCCCAGGTGGGCACTGAAGGGCCCCGCCGCACTGCGCCCAGGATCTAGTCATGGGGAGGAGCACGGAGTTACCTGGTGGCCGGTGCCTGGCGTGAGGAAAGGCCCTCCTGAGCCTGCGGCACAGCGCGTGTACCTCGGCCTGCCCCGTCAGAAATACCAGGATGCCGCCTGCGGGGAGGACGGTTAATCGCTCGGCAAACGCTCCTCAGCCAGGACCATGTGCTGAGCGTTCTGAGAGCCAGGGCAGGAGGAGTAAGCGGCCAGGCAAGCCAGAGACTCGGGTGGAACACCCAGACACGCTGAGACAGTGCCGGCTGCCGTCGGGGCAGCAGGGTTGAGGCAGAGCTTCCCCCATGGCGGGCCAGGAAAGGTGGCACATGCCAAGGCCCTGAGGTCAGTGAGAGCAAGGGATGGAGAAGCAGGCAGGGCCCCCAGGAATTCAGGCTTTACCCCAGGGTGAGGCGAGCAGGGGCAGGTGTTGCTCTGGCAGACATCAGAGCGGTGGGGAGGGGAGGGGAGGGGAAGGAGCCGGCAAGCCAGTCCAAAGGTGACCTCAAGAACCAGGAGCGAGGAGGCCTGGGAGGGCAAGGACCCAGCCCGGGAAATGGAGGCGTGTCCCGGGACGCCACCTGAACGCCAGGGAGCCAGGGCTCCGCACAGCCCAAGGCCAAACCCCCCGGTGCCTGTCTTTGTAAACAGTTTTACCCGACTGCAGCCAGGCCCATCCATCTGCCCACTGCCTGTGGCCTACATCCGAGTGCCCGCGGAGACTGTCTGTGGACTGCTCTAGAGGGTGACACCCTAGAACGTGGTGCTGGGTCAGCTTTGGCAGCTAAGGCCCAGCGTTAGGGTGCTGGGGCAGGTGCTGGGAGGGGGCAGCGGGGAGGTGCAGGTGCTGTGATGGGGACGGGAAGCAGGAGCGAGGGGAGCTGGAGCCTGGACTCGACAGTGAGGGCCGCTCAGAGACATGGGACTGAATCCTACGGCAGGGTCTGCACTGAGGACGTGGATTTGGGGTCTGTCCCTGGAGATGGGGGATTCTTAGGCTAGGAGCCAAACTGGGCTTTAGTTGGCTTTGGAAAGGCCCCAAAACTTGGGCAAAGTTGTGCGTGTCCAGGGGTCTGCTTTTCCAGGTGAGCGGCCCAAGGGCTCGGCAGTCTTACGAGAGACCTGAGGCCTCAGAAAGTTTAAGAACCAATGAGGGGTCGGATGTGGCTCAAATGGTTGGGCATCTGTCTCCCATATGGAGGGACCTGGGTTCGATGCCTGGGGCCTCCCAGTAAAAATAAAAAAAAAAAGAACCAATGACACCCGAGTGGGACAATGGGAACACCAGAAAGAATCGTGGCAGCAGGGAGGAAAGAACAGGTCCAAGAGACTTAAAACATGAGGCGAATAACTGCGCGTGTGCTGTGGGGACGTGGTAAAAACCGTGCAGGGCATCTGGACTGAATGCCAGAGTACCCGCCAGTACCTGTGTGCACCTGGGTCTACATCCTGGGGCCCCAGGCACCCCCACAGCGTCCCCGAAGCCTCAGGGCGATTCGGCTGACGGGGCAGGCAGGTGCCCTGAATCCTCAGGAGCCGGTGAGCACACCGAGACAGGGCAAGGCCGGGAGACTTTTCCACCCACTTCGAGGCAGGCCCTGACCTGGCGGTTTGGGGAGGAGTGGACAACTCGGCCTCTTGCCACGCCAGAGCCTCACCTGCAGGCAGCATCCGGTGGATCTTGCAGACCTTCCGGAAGCACTCGCCGCTGTAGTCTTCCAGCGGCGTGCGCTTGTTAAAATGGACGGTCACCGGGAACTGCCTGGACTCCACCTACGAAAGAGGCCCGAGAAGGCTCGGGGGTGGTGCCGGGGAGGCCTCCCTTCTGGACCTTTCTGAGCGACCCAAGGCAGAAGCCTCTGTCCGGTGCTAACAGGCCCCTCGAGTGCCGTCCGTGGCCCACGTGGCAGAGCGGGGTCCCAGCTCTGACGGGCCACGCCTTCCGGCTGCCACACCCGTTACCTTGACGACGGGGGGCGGCTGGGGGAAGAGCCGCTGGTTCTGGGTGAAGTCCTCCAGCCGCAGCGTGGCCGACATGACGAGCAGCTTCAGCGGGAGGCTCCTCTGTGGACGGCAGCGACACGGTGACGCGCGGCCCGGCCAGGCCGGGGGTGCTGCTCCTGGCCTCCTGCCCCCCAGCCACACCCCCTGAAAGACCCCTGGGAAAGCAAGCTGCGGCAAGGTCGGCCTCCCCTAGGGGGTGGTTTACGAGGTTTTAAAGCCCCCAAAGTGCAGCTCGAATGGGCCGAGGCAGGCAGGGGCAACAGGCCCACTCAGCCCAAGCGCGCAGCAGGCACGGCGGCTGTCAGCTCCCGCCTAGGCCTCCCCCGTCCTGTCCACCTGTCTGTCCCTGAGGTTCAGGCAGCCGTCTCCGTTCTCCAGAGCGTGACCCCTCGGAAGCAGCTGCTGGGCCTCAGTGAGTCACCCCAGCTGCGACTAGGGGGGACCCGAGGCCGGAGGCCCGGCCCGGCCTCAGGACCCAGGCTCATTCCCACAGGGAGACCCCAGGCGGGCCACCCCTTCCCCACTGACCCACCGCTGGGTGCTCCCCCCGCTGCACCCCTCTGCAACTCCGGGCTCTGTGACAGTCCCCAAAATGCACACAGGAACCCCCAGTGAGAGGTCACTTCCCAACGGGGAGTCCTTGTCAAGGCGGACGGAGAGGGTGGGCCAAGATGTGAAGAAACTGGGGCAGCTCCCCACAGGTTAAGCACAGAAGCACCATCTGATAGGGAAACTTCACTCCTGATCGTAACCAAGGGAAACGGACACCCGGGCACACGCAAAACTTCTACGTGACGGCTCATAGCAAGGTCAGCCGCAGCAGCCAAAACATGGAAAGCAACCCAAACGCCCATCAGCTGATGAACACATAAACAAAATTTGGTCTGTCCATACAACGGAATGTGATTCAGCCATGAAAAGGGATGAAGTGCTGATAATGGTGCAACGTGGCTGGACCTTGAAAACAGCCAGCTGAGCGAAAGCAGTCAGAGGCAGAGGACCACATACTGCTGGCAAACAGAAAAGATGCTGCCCGATTCCTGCCTCAGGGCCTTTGCACCTGCTGCTCCTGGCCGGCTCCCCCCAGCCTCCACCCTCCTTGCAGACCTCCACTCAGAGGCCCCTTCTCAGGGAGGACCCCCTACCAGCCCTCCACTTTCTCCCTCAAGTTCTGTCCTTCCCACCATCATCCTTTACCAGCTCATGGACCTCCCAAGCTGGCCTGCTGCCTCCACCGTCACTAAGACAGAAGCTCCGCCAGGACAGGCAGCTTCAACTGCTTCATCCACAGCTGTGACAAAGCCCAGGACCCAGCAAGCACACGGCCAGCACCAACTGGCACTTGCTTGATGACTATTCTGCACTTGCAGAAGGAGGCCTGTGTGTGGGCGGCAACTTCGCAGCAGGACTGGGAAGTGCTAGAATAGCATGACTCCACGAGCCCCCTCCCCAGGCAGCTTCCCTCGCCCCAACTACCCTCTGAGGGCTGCTTTGCCCTAACTGGGGGCAGAGGAAGGGCGGGAGGCCATGTCCACCCAGGGCTCTGATGAGGGAGAGGCTGACGTGGGCTGGGCCCTGGGCAGGAAGCTCAGCGCCTGGGGGTCCCTTGCTCTGTGGCTTTCTAAGGTTGGGTCCCAGTGGGGTCTGGCCGCAGTACTCACTCCTTGCTAGAGCCTCTTGCCTCAGAGGGAGAAAAGGCTGGAACCAGGAGCCCCACAGGGTGGGCTCGCGCAGAAGCTCGTTTTACAGGGAGGCAGGCCCTGGGGCCCTCATCCTCGGGAGACCCCCACAGCAGGAGCTCAGGGAGCAGACGGATGTTGGCTATAGGGCCCGAGCAACTGACAGAGCTCCTGCCAAAGTGGCTGTGGCCTGGGGGCTCGGGGCCCACCCAGCACCCCGCATCCTGCCCACCTTAGCCCGCAGACGCACGATGCGGGACAGGAGGCCGATGAGGATGTCGGTGTAGACACTCCGCTCATGGGCCTCGTCGATGACCACCACCTTGTACTTCAGCAGCAGGAAGTCCTGGGGGCAGAGATGGGCAGGGTCAGCTCCCGCTCTGGGGGGTTGGCCCACTGGCCGGGGCCTGGGCCATCGCAGCAGCCCTCTGTCCCTAAATCCCCTGCTGCTGCCCACCACCAGCAGGGCCCCTGGAGCCGCGTGGCCTGGGGGCCGACCCTGGTCCGGCTCCATCCTGGCTCTGTGACCTCGGGCAAGACACTTTACCTCCCTGGGCCTCAGTTTCCTCATCTGTAAAATGGGATAATAATGGGTCCACCTTGTGGGGTCATGCTGAGAAGTCAAAGACAGATAACACCCAAAAAGTAGTGGACACAGGGCGTGGAAAAGAAAAAGCTACAGAAAGTGGGGCTCCTACTTATTAGAAAGAACTGAGCAGCCAAACGCAGATGCCGGGGCGGGGGCAGGTGTCTGGTCCGCTTGAGCCAGAGGAGGCAGGAGCCACTCAGCCGGCGGGGAGCTGCCCTCGCGGGTTGTCCACCTGAGCCCCGCGCACTCTGGGACACTCGTGCCACACCCCTTTGGCTGGCCAAGTCCCCAGAATGTTCAGCCTCCCTGGGGACCTTCCTGAGCGGGTCTGCTGGCAGCCTGGGGGGGGGAGCTGAGCATCCCATCCTACGCACGGGATGTCCCCGAACAGCTCTGCAAGGCTGGGGGGTGAGGACGCGCCACAGCTCCCGACCAGAGCCCCTGCTCGGGGCTGCCCCACCAACAGCGGGCACGGAACCGTGATGGGATGGCGTCTCCCCTCCGGACCAGGCGGTCCACGAGGAGAACGGTGCCGTGCCCGGGGCACCGCCGGGGGAGCGTGCGGACTCTGAAGCGCATCACACCAGAAACGCGGGCTCATGTTTAAGGGCACCTGCTCGGTGCTGGGCACTGCTGTAAGCTGTCTTCCCACTTTACATAGTTTCAGTCCCCACCTGAGTCTATGAGGAAGGCCGCGGCTTACAGAGAGGTTAAGTAACTTGCCCGAGGTCACACAGCTGCAAAGCGTACGAGACCCTTCGCCGTAGCTGGCACACTGGCTGATCGTCCCCTCGCTCACGAGACCAGCAACTGACCTTCTGGATTTCCTTGAGCAAGACGCCGTCCGTCATGAACTTGATCCTGGTGTCCTCGGTCACGTTGCCTTCATACCGGATCTGGTAGGAGACGACCCTGAGGGGACAGGCGGTGATTCAGGGCCCAGCAGCTCGCTCTCCCTCTCCAGAACCCTGTTCCAGCGGGAAGGGCGTGGCAAGGGGAGCTGTGTAGACTTAAGACCACGCCAACCAAATATGTCGTGTAGACCCTGGCTGGAGCCCGACCGCAAGAGCCAGGCGTAAAAAGGCTTTTGATGAACGATGGGAAAGACAGACAGGCACAGGAGTTCCTGTTACAGACAGCCCAGGAGCGCTGGCGGGATTCGTGCAGGTGCGGCAACCCCCCCCAAGGAGCCCTGCACAAGGAGCTACTGGGGGGCAGGTGATGAGAGGCCTGAGCCTCGCTTCCAAACCACCTGGGGGCTGCGGGGGACACAGGTGAACAGAGGGGGCCGTGAGCTGACAGTTATCGCAGCTGGGTCCTGGGCTGTGGGGTTTGCGTTACGGTTCTTTCTACCTTTGGATATACCTGGAATTCTCAAAACAGGAAGTTTTCTTTCCCCTTTTTTTTAAAGAATGAGACGAAATTTTATGTATTTTTCTTTTAAAGAGATGTTAAATGAAACTGGCAAGATGCAGCACGGTGTGTACAGAACGCTACCCTTTATAGAAAGGACAGAGCGACAGACAGATGGACACGTCTGCTTCTGTGCACACAGCACGTCGCAGGACACGCGCAGGAGCGGGGCATGGAGCTGGGGGACAGGGGCTCCCTGGCTCTGCTTTATTTCCTCCCGGGCACCTTGCCCACAGGACCCACGAACCTAACAGGCGCCCCCACCCCGTGGCAGGCCAGCCCGGGACAGAGCTCGGCACACAGTGGGGCTACTCAGTGGCTCTGACAGACGGACGGCAGAAGGAGACCTACTCCTCTCCCCCTGCGCTTGTGCCTTCTGGATTTGAGGCCAGACCGAATGAGTCGCCTCTTCCAAACCGTCTGCAACGGTCCAGGCCGGGGCCCAGGAACCTGCATCGCAAACACGCACCCCCGGAGGTTCTAAACCCAGTCGATACTGGCTGTGCTCTGACCGCTTTCAAAAGCAAGTCCTACACCCGACTGCCAGGACAGAGCTTTCCCTTCCGGGACCCCGAGTTTTAAATCAACTTGTCAAGGCTAAGGACGCATCGCGTGAGGCCTGAATCGGGCCACCTGCTGCTCTGGGCCCCCCGGCCCCCTGCACCGGGTGTGATGTGAGCTGAGGGTGCTGCGGGCGTCCCCCCTGCCCTGTGCCCCTCACCCAGGCCGCTCCAGCTGTCCAGGGTGCAGGAAGGCCCCTGGGACCCTGGGACGTGGGGACCCTCCGCCGGGATGCAAAGGCAGCGCCCTCACCCCGCGTCCCCCGACCCAGACAAGGCCTGCAACCTGCTCGGCTGCTGACCCTGCCCTGGGCGAAGTCACACACTCCCCGCCCCCCCAACCAGCCCACCCCAGGAGGAGCCTCACCGCTGGGACAGGTTCATCTCCTTGGCCACTCGCTGGGACATGGCCACGGCGGCCACTCGGCGTGGCTCCGTGACCCCGATGATGCTGCCGTCGCTGGGGGTGGGAGGAGCCCCATGTTAGCAGTGCCCAGCCCAGCCGTCGGTCCCAAAGTCAAGCACAGGTCCACGCCAGCACTCCCCTACAGGGTGACACCCCCCTGGGGCAGAGTGGCACACGCCAAGACGAGGAAGGGGCAAAAGGGCGCAGCCGAGAGGTCAGCAGGCGGGAGCCGGCTAGAGCTCAGGTGCAGCTGCTGAGAGGGCTTGGCCTGCCCCTCCAGCCACGAGACTCGGGACCCCCCGAGGGGACGGGCTGCTGGTCTCTGGGCTCCCCCTGGAAGACCTGCAGTCAGGGCACTTGGATCTTGGGAAGGTCTCCCGTTCCCCACCTGGTAAGGGGGTGCTCTGTGCCTGGACTCTTAGTGCAACGTGGTCTATGCTGAAGGGGGGCCCAGGGGACCCCCAGGAACCCTGGGTGCTGACCGGTACATCTCCCATGTGCTGGCACACTCATCACCGGGGGATTAGGCACGACCTGTGTGACCCCAGAGGGAGAGGACCCACGCCTGGATCCCCCTGGACCCTGTCCCATGCACCCTTCCCTCTGCTGCTTGGGCTTCGGGTCGTCCCAGGTCCCGAGGCCGGCAATCCTGCTGGTGATTATCAAACTGCGGGTGACCCTGGGGACCCCGACAGGCCGTCAAACACGCCACAGGGCGGCCACGGGACGATGCCAGCAAGCACGCCGTGTGCGGGGGCCGGGCCTGTGCTTTCTGAGTCCACTCATCTAACCCACACAACAACCCCGCGCAGTGCGAGGACTATCCCAAACCGAGGCCCAGGGAGGCCGAGGCGCCGGCCCGGGGACTGCGGTGCCCACCTGCCGTAGCCTGCTTCGTAGAGGAACTGCGGCACCTGCGTGGTCTTCCCGCTGCCCGTCTCGCCACACACGATGACGACGGGGTGCTCGGCCACCGCCTCCATGATCGCTTGCTCTTCCGAGAGGATCGGGAGTTTCAGCCGCTCTTCCTGGCGGGAGAGGAAGCCAGCGCTCAGAGGGGCTGGGGCCCGACTCAGACCCAGTGCGACCGCGCGGAGCGACGTGGCGTCCATGACAGCAGCAGCTGCAGCTGGGTGGGTTGAGGGGAGCCGTGACTGGGCGGGGGGGACAGCAGGGTAGGGGGCAGAGAAGACCCAGCCCAGCATCCTCTGGACGTGGGACCGGATGTCCTGGGGGACAGAGAAGCCCCTCTGAGAAACAGGCACCCTCAGCTGGGGAAGAAAAGCAGGTGCTAACGGTATTAACGGCACATCCTCGCCCGGGGACGCGCTCGGGAGCAGGGGCTTCCAAACGAGTTTTTCCTATACCCACAGGGAGAAACATGTTTTACGTCTCTCGTTCCACACGTGCACACACGCACCTGTGAACCAACGCTTACCCTTACTCTGACACACACTCATGTTTTTTATCATGTTCTATTTCTATTCTATTCCATTTGTGTAAAAAATAAAGGCTAGTCACTTCTTGACCCAGTGATGGGTTGTGATTTCCAGTTTGCAATCACTGCCCCTGGGAAACTGTCCCCCGTGTGCCCAGGAGAGAAGGACAAGAATGTTTAACAGGACAACGAAGATGAGCAAAAAGCTAACACAACTCAAATGGCCAGCAACGGAAGAATAAACTATGGAATATTCATGCAACAGAATTCTCTAGAGCAGACGTAAAGAAACGAGCAAACCTCATGCTGACGCATCACGTGGATAATGCTTAGGAACGTGATACTGAGTCATGAGAAGCAAACTGCAGAAAAACATACTTGATGTAATTGCATTTACAGAAGCAGGCGAGCCTAAGAAATGTTGTGCAGGAATAGGGAGCAGTCAAACCACCGGGAAGAGCAGGGCCCGGAGCCCCTGGGGCCCCCGGGGGGAGTAGGAGAGGGCACCAGGGACCCCCAACAACTGCAGGAAGAGAATCCCTCCTGCTACCCCTCCACCGCCCACTGCCAAACAGCACCGAGAAAGGACTCTCCGCAGTGTGAGGCCACTGGCACGCTGGGGCTGGTTGTTAGTACACTTAGCTCACGCTGACGGATGCTTCACTCACCAGCAGGCAGCATACCTATACCCGCAGGCACAGATTCATTCAACAGACTCATTCCCGTTTGCGACAATGCCCTGATACTTTTTTCTCTAGTCTTTCTTGTCCGTCCCACCTGCTTTCACATTCCAATTTATGGCTTAAAACAGCTTCTCCAGGGACCCGGGAGCCCTCCTGCCTCAGGGCCTTTGCTCGCGGGGTTCTCAGTGTGGAATGGTCCCCTCTCCCCTCAGCTCCTGCTCATCCTTCAGCTCTCGCTCCAGATGCCCCTTCCCCAAGGACGCCTGTGCTGCCCTCTTGCAGTGCACGGTCATTTCCCCAACGGCTCTTGTCCCAGTTTACAACAGTGCTTGGTGATGTCAGTCTCCCCCACCTGACGGAAGGAATGACCACCTTCCCTTCACCGAGCATGGCATCGGCCAGGCCCACTGCTGCTAAGCGCCCTGTGGCATCCACGACCTCACGGAAACCTCACACCCACCCGAGACGAGACAGCGAGAAGCACACCGTGCAGGTGTCCTCGGTGCCAGCCCTCAAACTATTGTGTGGTCCTTGTTTCCCAGATGAGGAAACTGAGGCAGAGGGCACACCCCCACTTGACAGGCGAAGAACCACAGCTCAGGAAGTGAGCTAGAGAGCGGAGGAAACAGACTCGACTCCAGACTCTTGTCCAGGTGAGTGGCTGCCCGGGCCGGGAGCCGAAGGTGACGATGACGAAACGTGCGCTGACGGCACCGACAGCCCTCGCCGCGCCAGGCCCTGTCCCAAGCACGTCCCCACGTGCATTCGCGCCGCGATCTCCCCAGCAGCCCTATGAGGTGGGACGCCGATTCTGCCCTTTTCTGGAGGGGGACACTGAGGAGGGGGAGGTGACGCGAGCTGCCCTGAACCACCAGGACGTCCTCTCTTCTCCCTCAGCCCCTTGCCGCTCTAAGCCAGGTCCTTAATCACAGGCCCGGGAGCAACGAACCTGCATCTCAGGGGAGCGGTCCACGGGGACGAACACGGCGGGCTTCGCCAGGGGCCTGGCCAAGGTGGGGGCGGCTGCCGGAGGAGCAGGGGGAGCGGCGGGCATTCCAGCCAGGGCGGGCCGGCTGCTGGGCATTGGGTGCTCGCCCCTGGCCTCTGGCGGCACTGGCGGCAAGTGTGGTGCCAGCGTCCCTGCGCCAGCCTCCTCCGTCTGAACAGCGGCCAAGGCCTCATCAGCCTCGGACTCCTCTGAGGGCTCAGGCTCCTCCTCTTCCGACTGCCGGCGGCGCTTCCGGTGGGCCCCGCTGAGGCTGCTGATCTCTGGACCCCAGGCTGCGGCTGCATCGGGCTTCCTGCGGGGAGAGGGGAGATGTCAGGGGCCAGGGTCCCAGGACGGGCCGTGGCCGCCCTGCACATCTGAGCCTCCACTCCTAAGGCGTCAGGACTGAAAGGCCAAGCCCCTTCCCTCCGCAGGGCCTCTGCACTCCCGGGCCCTCTCCCCGTCCCAGGGTGGGTGACCGCCCCTGAATACAGGGCCTTAATTTGTCGTTTTTAGGAGGTACCGGGGATTGAACCTGAGACCTGTACATGCAAAGCAGGTGCTCAACCACTGGCTACCCCGCTGCCCTCGTCACGGAGCCTTTAACGCCACCCCCAAGCCCTTCTCCTGTTTTTTATTTGTGGCTTGTGATTATCAGCACCAGATTCTTCCGTAACTGTTGGCTTAGTGCCCATCCCCCCACTAGAACACAAGCTCCCCAAGGGAAGCGGCTTTGTCTGCCGCGCATCGCTCTACTCCCAGGGCTCAGTGGAGTACCTGGGACGCTCAGCAAGTCACGGAACGAACAGCATCGTGTGCAGGGACCAGGCCTGCAGTGACATAAACGAGCAGGCCGAACAGCAGATGCGGGGGGTCCACGGGGCGAGGGGCACACAGGCTCGACTAAGGGGGTCGGCACCCACCGCGCCAGCTGACTGCCGCCTGCAGGGACGTGAGGCTGGTGGGGCCGGATCATCCAACTGGCCACGGCCAACTGGGGGATATGGACTTAACGTGAACTCGCTTGATTCTTAAACGTGGGCAAACGGTCCAGATAACTTATTAACACTAAGTGAACCAAACAAAACACGTCAATGGGCCAAATCTAGCCCTGAGCACCTGACTGCACTTTCTGGCCTCATCATCCAGGCAAGAGCCAGAAAAACCTGTAAAGCAGGACTCCCCGTGGCAGGAAAATGCCAGACTCACCGGAGCAGGACGCTCTGCTGTCCTGGGCACTGCAGGAAGCTGCGCCCGTGGACTCCACCCACTGGAGGCATCCAGCCCCGCGGACGCCTCAAAGGTACAGTCTTCAAGTGCCGTCAAGCCACGGCAGGGTCCAGGGCCCGTAAGCACCCACCCCGGGGCTCTGGGGGAAGGGCCTCAGCATGGACAGACGGACTCACTCTTTGGTGCAGTACATGTGGTTTCCGGTGCCCAGCTTGGATGTGGTGTAAAGGAGTTTCATCTCCGCTTCCGAAACCTGGACTTCACTCAATTTCTTCAGCATCTCTGCTCGCTGGAAGAGGACATGCGTGGGTTACACACTTGGCACAGGGCACTCACTTCAGAAGGGAAGCAAGAATCTAAATAAAATGTTGGCATTGCTAATACCTGGAGTGTTTCTAAATCAAAGCCAACGTGCAATTCTGCAGCGGCACAGTGTTGTTATGGCAACGGCAGCGAGCCTGGGGTGGCTTTCTCAGCCCTCTGTGGCCCCCAGGGCTGTCTCTGCACCACTGTGGACACTGGGAGGTGACTGACTCCCCAGACATCCAGCAGCAGGACACCAAGGCAATAAACGATGGCCTGTCTGCATAACGCAACCCTCCCCAGCCAGACCAGGGGACGGGGCAGCTTTCCGTGCGCTCGTGGGCCCTTCGATCCTTCCACCTGGCTGTGGCACCCACGAGTATTCGCTGCATTATTTTTCAACTGTGCATATATGCTTTAGCTACACTTCAGTGCTTATAGCTCATACCTTTACAAAGCAAGGTGCAGAGCAGTGGGGAAAACCCCTGAGCAGGATGCAAAGAGGCTCCAGCCCTCTGCGAAGGGATGTGGGCAGTAAACAGCAGCTGCTAATGACAGACCTGCTTCCTGGTGAAGCACCCGGCACCCAGGTGAGGGAGCCTCGCCAAAAGGGCAGCGTGAATCTCATGAAAACTCTAGGTGCGGGTTTCACGGCCTCGGCACCCCGGCATGCGGTCGGATGACTGTTTGTGGTGGGGTCTGTCCCGGGCATTGTAGCACGCTTAGCAGTACCCCTGGCCTCTGTCCACTGGAGGTCACTGCCACCCCCCGCCCTCCCTCGCAGACGGGAGAATCAAGAAGAGTCTCCAGACATGGCCTGCTGCAGAAGCACCGCTCTAGATCCAAATACCAGTTTACAGGAAATCAGAAAGCAAACAGGCTTGGATACACCATGGGGTGCAACAAAATCTAGCCCATGGGGAGCTCTGCTAGACCAAGAGCCCCACTTTCCAGCAGTAAGTAAAGGCAAAAATAAAGAGAGACGGGGTGGGGGGAGCATCTACAAGACGTTTGGAATTGTACCATTTACTGAACAGGTGATGATGTTAAAAACGTCTCTGAGTGGTTGCCTAGGGCTGGGAACACTGCGGGGCCTGGAAGTGAGGGTTCCGAGGGGCAGGGGTTACTTTTGGGGGTGATGAAAACGTTCTAAACTTGACTGTGGTGATGGTCGCACAACTCTGTGACTACACTAAAAGCTCTAAATGGCTAAAATGTTGAATTTTACATTAGGTGAATTTTACCTCAATGAGAAGAATTAAGGAAAGAGTTAGAAATTCTCTAGAATAAAGTTAGGAAATAAATAACATAAAACTATTCATTAAAAAAAAAAAAGAAAATGAGCGTGTCGCCCGACTGACTCCCAGCTGAGAGGCTACGGCTTGAACAGCGGAAACACTCGAGACCTGCAGGGGGCTCGAGGGGGACCCTCCCGGGTCGGAAAGCTCTAGAGCTTTGGTCCAAGGCGGTGCCAGGAGCCACTGTGGCTGTTCACATCCAAATGAATTAAAATGAAGTAAAGTTACAAATTCAACTCCTTCGGCGATAAAAAGAAACACGCCATCACGCCGTGCTCTTTCAGGGCAGCGAGGCTGGTCTGGGCACACGGTGACTGCGGATACGGGGCATTAGGCAGCTGTCGAAGCCCGAAGAGCCGGACCCTGACGTGGCCTGCGGGCCTGAGTGGCTCAAGCCCGCCAGGTGCAGCACGCGCCGCCCTGACGCAAGACGCGAACGAGCAGAAACTGGGGGGTGGGGGGTGCACTCTCTATACTTCCCGCTCAGGTTGTCAGTAAGCCTGAAACCGCCCTCGACAATAAAGTCGACGCAAGTTTTTGAACAAAATGCCAGCCCCTCAGTCGCAGGTGCCGCATCTCAAGTCCCCTCACCCCCGACGGCGCTATGGCAGTGCTGCTCTAGAGCACGCGGTGGGGTGCAGGGAGCGGGGCAGGGGCCCTCGCCGAGCGCGGCGTACCTGGCTCTTTTTCTGCTTCTGCTCTAAGACTTTCTGCAGCAGTTTCCTCTCCTTCTTGGTTAGAGGCTTCTTCTCCCTCTTGGGCGGCGGGGGGGCCCTGGTCTTCTTTCTCCTCGTCCCGGGCAGAACCAGCGCGTTGCTGGCATCGACTCCTTTCAAGGTCTCCTTATCTGAAAAGGTGTGCGGCCTCACCCACAGCCCAGGAAGGCCGAGGGCGCAGGCACCCGTGAAGCTCCGTCTGCACTCGCAGCCGGGGGGGACCCGCTCCCCCCAGCGTGGCGGGGAGGGACAGGCCACACACAAGCAAGCCAAGACCGTGGCCAGCACTGCCACGGCGCCTTCGGGGCGCGCGCTCCCTTTCGCGAGGGAGGCCAGCCACACTCCCCAGGAAGAAGGGAAAGTCAGGCTTCCTCTTAGGAGAGAGTTTACGCCATGCCTATTCTGAAACACGCCAGTCTGGAAGTCTACAATCTAGACCGTCGCCGAACAGTCCGGTTACCGCACCACTCCTCAGCTTCAACCCTTCCTCGACTCTGGGCGAGTGCCTATTCCTGCCCGGGCTGGACAGGCTCGGGCGTCACCTCGGCCAGGGATGGGGCCCAGCTGTTTGGTCAAGCAAGCACTGGGCTAATTTTATTTTAACACAAGGGCATTTCGTGGACTTGAATCACCAGTGAGTTGATTGCATAGATGGCTGGTGACATCGACAATCAACTGAGGAGATTGCCGTCAGCAACGAGTGATGTCTCATCCAACTAACTGGATGAGGGCCTAAAAGGGGAATTGCTTTCAGCATCCAGAGAGAGAATTCCCATTTCTACTTCAGAGAGCGTCTCCTGGGGAACTCAGCAAGGACCTTCACTGGAGCCCCTGGTGTGCAGCCTGCCCTGTGGAATTTGGACTTGTGCATGCCCATGGTCACATGAGACAGTTTTATAAAATCTCATACTATTGACAGATATCTCCTGTCGGTTCTCCCTAGAGAACCCTGGCTAATACACTGCCTCACATCTGCCTCTGGAGTTTCCTCTCCAGGCTTCCTGCACGGGCAGGATCAGATTCTTTTGTCAAATGCTCAGGGTTCCTAAGTCTCTGTCAGTGTTACAAAGGGCAGGAGACGTCACACGAACCTAATCAACACCATTTCAAGCAATGCAAGCTGTCCGTTCCGTAGTTGCCAAATAAACAGAATTAAAAGCAAAAGAGGGGAGTGGATGTAGCTCAAGTCGTTAAGCATCTGTTTCCCATGTATGAGGTCCTGGGTTTGATCCCTGGTACCTCCTAAAAAAAAACAAAAAGGAAGGGTGTACAGTGGAGTTTTCTACAGGCTCCAAATTGTACAATGACATTGTAAATCTGACGGCTAAGGGAATATGCGCATCTTGTCTTCAAAAATTTCTCCGTTTTAATTTCTAATACGGTAAATGTTGATAGCTATAAGCCAAACCCTCTTTGGGGGTCCTCAATTTTAAAGAGTATAAAAGGATCCAGAAACCAACAAGTCTGAGGACTGCTGTGCCATAGAAAAAAAAAATAGGGGGATACGATAAGAAAATAAATAATGGGGTGGATGGCAATACTGGCTGGGGTGGTTGGGGAAGGCACTTCAGAGAAGGTGGCTCCAAAGCAAGAGCTGAATGGCCAGAGGGAGCCGGGAGAGAGGGAGCTGGGGGAGACAGCTGAGCGTGTGCAAAGGTGCATGGGAAGAAGTTCAGTGTGCCCGAGGCAGGAAGGGTGCCGACCGAGTGCATCACAAAGGGTGACAGTGGCTGGGGTGGGGAGGGGAGTCAAATGGGAGCCAGGGCCCGATCATGCAGGGCATGGAGTCGGGATTTTATTCTAAGTGTGAAAAGAAGCCACCAGGAGGTGTTGGGCTGGGATGCAATCTGATTTATGTTGTTAAAAGATCTCTCCAGCCCGAGAAAGGGCACGGATAAAAGGAGATGTCTCATTCTGATCCTACGACAACCTTCCCCATATCTTTGGGTCTGAGAAACCTCAGCCCCTCTGCTCTAACCAACTAGTTTCAATTGTCAGTTCTGGAAGATGTCCAGTTTCAGGGGCCTGCAAGTCACCCTTGAGCCCAGTCAATCTAGCTTCGCCTCATGGAGGTCATCAGTGACGTCCCCAGTGTTAAATCCAGCCGGTGTCTCCTTTGGCCCTGAGCCACAGCAGCATCTGGCACGGGGGTGAGTCTTTCTCCTTGGTCCCGGGACTACCACACTCCCGCTCTCCTCCACCTCTGTTGGAGGCTCTTTCTTCCTTCCCTCTCTCCAGTGCTGGCAGGCCTCAGTCCTCGGACCTCTCTCCTCTCCATCCACGCTCCTCCCTTTGGGAGTCAAGCCAGGCTCCTGACGTTAAATACCATCTATCCACAGACAACCTCCAAACACGTATCTCCAAACCTCCTGGACTTTTCTCTCCTGAGGATCCAATTCAACAGTTGCCTGCCCACCCTCTCTACCTGAGTATCGAACCGACAGTGCCAACCATTCACATCCAAAACCAAGTTCTTGCCACCCCCCCCCGCCCCCACCCCAAGCCAACCAGCCCCAGCCCTCTCCAGTGGCTGGGCCCAATGCCTAGGAGTCAACCTTGACACTTCCTTCAAAATATATCCAGAACCCAACCCCTTCATCTTCCCTGGTGCTACTGCCCTGGTCCAAGTACCATCAACTCTTGCCTAAATTAACCTAGTGAAGAGCTCCTAATTGATCACCCTGGTTCTACCTTTCCCCTCCACCATCCATTTTTCTTCAACACAGTAGCTAAAGTGATGCTGTGAAGACATCGGTCCACATGATGTCTATCCTTTGCTCTAAACCCTCACATGGCTCCCATCTCACCCGGAGGAAAAGCCAAGGTCCTACCTAATCTGCTTCCCGTTTTTGCTCTCAGACACTCTGGCTTCCTTCAGGTCCTTACTCAAATAACCCCTTCTCAGCAAGACCTTCCTTGGCAGCCCTACGGAACCCTGCAATTCCCTCAGCCACCTGTTTTGCTTTATCTCCTTAGTACTTACATCCACAAACCAGTCTACGTATCTTACACGTTTATCTTTGCCTGTCTCCTACCTAAGCATGTAAGCTCAGGAGGGTAGAGATTTTTAAAATTCTTCTCTGCTGTGTCCTGCATCTCGAATAGGCCTGGCACATAGTAGGCGCTCCTACTAGAAAAAGAGTCCGAGCAAAACGTCCAGCAGCCTGGGGCTGGGCAGGACAGTGAGGGCTCGCTGGCACGGCGATTATAACCGAAGTCCTCGGAGTGGATGGAATGACTTCATTCTCTGGTCCAAATTCTCCACGCTCCTCTCTATAAGGCCGGACGCCAGGCAAGAGCCACCCAGTTTTGTTCCACAGCCACCGTTAAGACTAGACTGTCACTGCTCTCCCCACCCTGAAATGCGGGCTCCTCCCTGGGACCCTCCGCCCTAGAGTCGCGGAGGTAGGGCCCAGTCTGGAGGCCCCCAGGCCCCGACAGCCCAGCCCCGGCAGGGGGGCTTTACGCGACCCCTGCCCCGGAAGTCAGCCCCGCTCCGTTACCCGCTACCTTCCAGTTCCAGCCGCACTG
>JAKSZT010054518.1:3737212-3769095 GCA_026826555.1 Tolypeutes matacus | reverse complement strand
GGCCGGGGCGCGGGAAGGGGGGCGCCGGGGCCGCGAGGGGGGGCGCGGGCGGCGTCGGGGCCGTGCGGGCCGGCTCAGGGCGCCCTCTGCCCCGCGCCGCGCCTCTCCTTGGACCTTGCGCCCTAGGACGGCGCGGTCGGGCCGCGCCTCTCATTCATCGCCCAGCACGTTTGCCGAGCACCTATTGTGAGCCAGGCCGTGGCCGCCGCCCAGGGCGCCCCCTCTGCGCCAGCAGCCCCGCCTTTCCGCCAGCCGCGCACCCCGACCCACTTCCCCCGAGCCCCGCAGGCCCTCCTGCCTTCCAAAGATTTGGGTGGCGGAGCCAGGCCGTCGGCTCTGTTGCTTTGGCAACTTGGCAAAGTTTCCCTGTTGAGCGCCTAGCGTGCGCCGGGCCTTTGGCATGGGGCGCTTCGGGTTTTGGGGGCTGAATGGTGTGGGGCTCGCCCAGTGGGCCCCCTGGAGCTGGGTAGGCTCGGTGCAACTTTCTAGACCTTTCTGCCTGGGATATCCCAAGAAAGCGGAAGTTACTGGGGAGAGTTGCACGTGGCGATGCGTTTCGTCTATTAATCCCTTTCTTTTAGCCCAAGGGTTTGGAGTCGTGAGAAGTTTGGGTTCAAGTCTTGACATTACACCTTCATTGGGCCTCCATTTCTCCACCCTTTAAAGGCGGGTGGTAATAGAGTAATACCTCTTCTTTAGGAGGTTGTGGTAGTCCTTAGTACTCTGCCGGCCCACGGTATTGGCTGAATTCCTACTAGCTGCTGCCGCTATTTGCTGGCCAGGGTGTAAAGCAATACTCTCAGCCCTGCTGGAGGACTTTCAGGGTTCAGGAAAGTTTGCTGGTGTCTGAGATGGAGGGAAAGAAAGAACATTAACAGGCAGATCGCAGTGGTCCGATACCCGTATGGGATGACCTGAAAGGCTAGCTAGTTAGAAAAAGCGTAGGTGTGGGTGTGTGCCCCTATTGCAGGTGCCCCAGGGCTGCCTCTCCTAGGGAAATACAGGTCCCCGGGGGAGGAAGGAGCTTGGCTGAACTCCTGGTTGCAGCAAAGGTGGCCCTCCAGTGCACCCAGCTTAAAGGGTGCGAGCCAGGAGACTGACCACGGGGTTCCCTCGTGCCCCTGCCTGAGCGATTTCAAAGCCAAAGTTTAGAGCAAAAGGGAGTCTCTTGGAGCAGGGTATGCCTCAGGAGGCCTTGTGGACCTTCCAAAGGTGAAGGGAGGTGAAAGACAAAATGGATATTTAAGAGCTTAGCTCCTGGCTTCAGATCAGGGAGAGAGCTGTATTCTGGCAAAGAATCTGAGAATCGGAGTCAGAACTCTTACTGGGGTAAGCCAGGGTTTGTGCAGGTCAGTGGAGGTGAAAATACCAGCATTTATTTGCTTTTGTGTGCTCACTGCTTTGATTGATATGGTAATTCATTTAATTATTAGAACAACCCTGTGAGGTAGGTATTGTTTCCATTTTACAGATGAAGAAACTGAGGCCACAGAGGCGTGAAATGAGTGGCTTCGTGTCAGTGAGTGGCAGAGCAGGGACTCGAACCCGGGGCCCACACTCTTAACCCTCTCTCTGCTTCCTGCCTCATAACTTCTTGCCGGTCCCCAAATTAGGAGGCATCTGGGATGACACTGAAATGACTTATTTTATTTCCTGCTAAGTAGCCAGGCTGCCCAGGCTTTGGGGAAAGATTGCTTTGTTCATTTTAATTAGAGAAAAAAAACTAGCGACTGTAGTTTTCAGTGTGGCTGGGTTACTAAGAGGAGAGCCGGGCTACTGTGTGTGTTGTGGAGTCTGAGGCTGTTTAAGGAACACCTGATGTGGTAATCCGGGGTTTTCTAAAGTGAACCCGTGGCCTTTGGATTTGGGGCATGAGCCAAAAGGTGGAAACAACGCAAGTGTCCATCAGTGCGTGAGTGATTGACACAGTGGTGCCCCCTGCTCCCGCTCCCGGCGGCTTCTGTGCCCGGCTGCTGCACTTGGGGCCCTCGTGGCTTCTGCGCCCTGCTCTCGCCATGTCCCCCCTGCACGGACCAACACGCAA
The DNA here is from genome assembly GCA_026826555.1 of Tolypeutes matacus. NCBI lineage: Eukaryota > Metazoa > Chordata > Mammalia > Cingulata > Chlamyphoridae > Tolypeutes > Tolypeutes matacus. The sequence goes on along the minus strand of JAKSZT010054518.1, from coordinate 3,767,051 downwards.
GTGAACCTGGGCATTTAAAATCTGGGGTGGGAGATTGTAGTCTATAAATCAGCCCTCTCTATCACTCTTCAGCCCCTTACCTGCTACCGGGGACCCGTGATCTGTTATCTTCTCCCATTTCTCTTCTCTCCCTGCCTTAATAAATTGCTGGCCTCACCCAAAAACAAACAAAAACAAAAACACAGTGGTCGGTCCATACAGTGGAATATTACTTAGCCATGAACAGGAGTGAAGTTCTGGTACGTGCTGCAGCGTGGAGGCGTCTCAAAATCATGGTGCTGAGGGAGAGATGCCAGGCACAAAAGGCCACCTATTGTGTGATTCCGTTTGTAGGAAATGTCCAGAACAGGCAAATCCAGAATGAGAGAAGGCCGAGTAGTGGTTGCAGGGGCCTGGGCGGAGGGGCTGCTCAGTGGTCTGAGGTTTCCGTGTGGGGTGTTGAAAAGGTGCTGGAAGCAGAGGGTGGCGACGGTTGCACAACATTGTGACCGCAATTCATGCTATGGGTTGTTACTCTTTAAAACCGTTAAAACGGTAGATTTTGTTACATGTACCTTAACACAGTTTTTTAAAAATTACTAAACACCTCCTATATGTGGACTGTAAGGCAAACAAAACATCAGTCTTCAGGGAGCTTTCGTGTAGGGAGTGAGGTGAGGGACAGACAGTTAATAAGGCAAAAATAAGTAAAACAAGGTTATTTCAGAGTGATGAGTGCTAGTAGGAAAATAAGACAGGGTGACGTATTCATGGTGATAGGTGGTTTTTAAAAAGCTTATTCCGTGCCTGGCGCTGTTCTAAGAGGGTTTACGATGAGGGAATTGAAGCATGGGAAGGTTAACTCTTGCCACAGCTCAGCTAATTGGTGGGAGAGAACTGGGAGCCCCCACGCTCCTAACCTTTCTAGCACTGAGAACGACTGGGCCAGAGAGGCCCAGGAGGTGAACTAGCCTGCATGAGGAGGTGCCGGGGGGGGGGGGCAGCATGAGCAAAGGCCCTGTGGCAGGAGTGGGCTTGGTGTGCCTGAGGGCCAGAGAGAAGGTACAGGTATGGCTGGGGCAGAGGGAGAGAGTCAGCCGGATCACACAAGACCTTGGGCTTAACAAAATAGACTAGAAGACGTGCGGCAGAAGAAAAGCATTGCAAAGGGCTAAAAGGAGCGGGGTAGAGGAGGAAGACAAGGGGTGCACGTGTCCTGCCTGGAAGGGCAGGTAGGGGGCCTGGAGGAAGGGACAGGAGTTAGATCCAGGAAGATGAGTGGGCAGAGAGGAGGGGAAGGGCTGGGGCATGGGGCAAGGGTCACAGGGAGTCGCCTCGCTGACCTTGGGTGTATCAGGGCGAACAGGCTGAAAAATGATCTTGGACCCATGGGGTGGGACAGCCTGAACGTCAGGCTGAGAAGCTGGCCTATTTTCCCTTGCTCTTTTGCTTTCGTTGTAGTTTTATTTTTCTTAAGTTTTTAACATTTATAGATATTTTAAAATAAGGTCATGGTTGCACGGAATACAATTTCAAATAGCTCAAAGCCGTAAAAGCTCAATCTGCTTCCTACCTCCGAACCCCTCTCTCCCATTCCCCATCCCCAACGCAACCAGAGCATATATAAGCAAAAGCATATAGATCCTTCTCCCCCTGTGCAGGACATGCACTAGATACATCGTTCTGCACCTTGCTGTTAAAAATTAATATATTTTGGGGGTCACGCTCTGTCTTTGCTTGGTTCTGTTCAAAAGGCTGCAAAGAGGGGATTATTGTAGAGATGCGCTATCATTTGTTTAACCCGCCCCTAATGGTGGACGTTTTGTTGGCTTCCTATCCTTTGCCACTCCAAACAGGGCTGCAGTGAAGGTCTTTATATATTGTGTATGCACAGGTCAAGTTCATCAGTAGATTCTTTTTTTTTTTTTTTTTTTTTTTTTATCGGGAGTTCCCGGGGATCGAACCCGGGTCCCTCCATATGGGAGACGGACGCCCAACCAGTCGAGCCACATCCGTCCCCCCATCAGTAGATTCTTAGAAATGGAATTGCTGAGTCAAAGAGTCTGTGCATTTTTACAGCTCCGAAGTGACCTGTAATTTGTGCTCTTTTCAGCAAGTACAATATACACCATGATGAATTGTCACAAACTGTGACCACACCATGGGATCAGCAGCAGATCTAGAAATGGAACTTTCCGTCCCCGAGAAGCCCCTCCATGCACCCTCCAGGCCACCCCCTCAGGGGCCCACTCTCCTGACTTCTCGTGGCATAAATTACTTATCTGCACAGTTCTGGTTCCATGTGCAGGTTTAATTTCGAGAGAGGTTACTAGATTTCCTTCTAAAGAATTGGTACTGGTTTACATTCCCAAGAGCCACATTTAAGAGGCCTAGTTCCCAAACCCTCTACAACCAAGTGTGCCGTTAACTTTTTTGATTTTGTTATGTGTGAGATAGACAGTCTTTGCATTTGTTCAGAATCCACTGGTATTTTCTTTTCCAGGAGCGGCCTGCTGTTTTCTTTGACATTTTTCTATTGACCTTCTGGTTTTTTGTTTGTTTGTTTTTTTCAGTACGTTTATATTTATTTTGAGCAAAATAACTTTGACACTTTCCTGTCCTTTTTTTCCACCAACATTTTAACAGCTTTTTTTTTTTTTTTTTTTAGGTGTTACTGACATTATACCTCAAGAGACTGCTCATAATTAGGGTGTTAAGTTAGATAAGTTTTGACATATGTCAATACCATTATCAAGCTAATGCGTCTCTAACTTTTTAAAAATTGTGATAACACGTATTAGAACATAAACTTTGTCATTTTAACCATTTGTAAGTGCAGTTCAGTGGTATTGATTGTATTCCCAGTGTTGTGCCATCATCACCATCCCTTATCAAAGCTTTTCATCACCCCGAAGGGAAACTCGGTCCCCATTCAGCAGTGGCTCCCCCTTCTTCCTCCCCCAGCCCTGGTGGTCTCTATATTCTGTCTCCGTGAATTTGCCTATTCTAGATATTTCCTATAAGTGGAATCACAACCTGTCCCTTTGTGACTGGTTTATTCACTTAGTATAATGTTTTCTAGGCTCGTCCATGTTGTATTATGCAGGCCTCTAACTTTATTTTGAAGAATCTCAAACTACAGAAAAGCTGAAATGCTAGAACAGTGAATCACTGTAAAATCCTCACGTGGATTCGCTGATTGCTTACTTTTTTCCCCCAAACTTGTTTTTCTTTTTCTGTACAAATACACGCACATACACACACACACTCTTTTCTTTGGCTGAAGCATTTGAAATTAATGTGCAGACCTCCTGGCTACTCTCTCCTATGGAACCCCTGGTCCCTGTCCAAGAAACTTAAATTTGATACAATGATATCTTGTCATGTACAGTCCTTACTGACATTTCTATTATAACTTAAAAAAAAAAAACCAAGGCCCAATCAAGGTTGCTCATTGCATTTGTTTTCATGTCTTCTTGTCTGTCATCGGCCCCTCGCTTTCTTGGAGGGTGGGATTGGGAGTTTTTTTTGACATTTTTGAAGCATCCAGACCAGTTGCCTTTTTTCGGTTGTTGTTAACAGCTTTATTGAGATAAAATACACATACCATATAATTAACCCGTTTTTTTATTTTATTTTATTTTATTTTTTACCGGGAGGTCCCGGGGATCGAACCCGGGTCCCTCCATATGGGAGACGGACGTCCAACCAGTTGAGCCACCTCCGACCCCCATAATTAACCCGTTTAAGGTGTGTACAGTTCAGGTGTTTTTAGTCTTTCAAAGAATTGCACAACCATCACCACAATCGTTTTTATTTTTAGAACATTTCCATCACCCCAAAAGGAAACCCTATACCTTAGCAGTCCTCGTTTCCCCAAACCTCCAGCCCTAGGCAGCCGCTAGTCGACTTTCCGTCTCTGTGGGTGTGCCTACTCTGGACACTTCGTCTGTGGAATCCTAGATATGTGGCCTTTTGTGTCTGTCTTCTTTACGTAGCATGTCTCCAAGTCCACCCGTGTTGTAGCACGGAGCAGAACTTCATTCCTTTTCATGGCCAAATGACATTCCACCGTGTGGGCAGAGCACTGGCGTCTCCCTGGTCTTCAGTGCTTGCAGCTTGGCAGTTTTCTGGGGCTGTGGACGATGTCCTTGCAGGACGTCTGGGGATCGCCACCTCCCTCTGAATACCAGACGTCAGCTGGGGTTTTGAACATTTACCATGTGCTCTAATGAATGAGCCTTTCACATGAACTATCCCATTTAACCCTCCAGTAACAACACGATGTAAGTATTGTTACCCCCATTTGTTAGCTGAAGAACTGGTGCCCAGGGGAGAGCTTTAGAATATTTGCAATTTGCCCACGACTGCCCGTAAATAAGTGGCAGAGCTGGATTTGAACCCAGGCAGTCACATCCCTGGGCCTGTGCTCTAAGCTGCTAGCAGCGACGTGAGCTCCTCGCCTAGTTGCTGGTTACCCCTGCTTTGCCTTTCTCCCCTCTCCCGGGGGAACAATCCAATCAGGACATCCAATTTAAAATGACGTAGCCAGCTCACTTGGAGACATTTATCCTCCACTCATGAGCCATATGCCATGTGTGCGGGAATTTCGGTACAGCTCTGTCTGTAACAACAGAAAGTCAGAAACAACCTAGGTGTCCATTAATAGGGGATTGCCTACGAGGCAGCTTGTGCCATCTGAGGTTGAATGCCTCTAGGATAGAGTGTGAGATGATAGATAATCTGCCCCGGGGCGAGGGAGAGGGTACATCTGCCATTATTTACGTAGCATGTCTAAGGAGAGCTCGACCACTGATGGGTAATGGTGGCTGCCGGTGGGAGGGTCGTTGGGTGGCTGGGGAAGGAGGTGGGTGGCTTACTTGTCACTGAATACCAGTTTTGGGTTTTGGGATTTTAGTCCATGTGTGTATATCTCTTATTTATTATTATTATTTTTAAAACTGAAACGAGGCTGCCCCTCCTGATCCCCAGCACAGTGGTTCTCAAACTTCGGTGTGCCCAGACTGTTGCAGTCCCGGGGCAGGCCGAGTTCCCGCGAGGTCCTGACACGGCTCAGACGTGAGCAGAACTGTCCTCGTACTCCGAGTCCCTCCCTTGTGGAGCCTCCAGGGGAAGCAGGCTGGAGGCAGAGACTCCCACTCTTCAGAACCCCTGAGAAACCAGGCAGAGGAAAGCAGAGAACTTGCCAAAAGAGTGAGCAGTCACAGGGCTGCGGGAGAAGGCGTAAGTGGCGTGAAGCAGCTCTGCGGAGTTCCCACCTCCGTCGGACACGTCACCCACCCACAGAGGAGCGGTGACTTCTTTTCCCACGTTTCTCTCTGTTCTCGGCCTCCCGCTGATGAGTCCCCAGCTCGAGTCGCTGTCCCCTGGACTGCGAGCCCACCCCTGCTGTGGCATTTCGTCAGCGCGTTACTTTTTTCTGTTGCCGTGTGACCTGCGGAGCTCGTGCCTCCGCTCGACCAGGCTAGGAGGGCGTCTGGGTGTCGGCTGGCGTGGCAGTGACCGTTCTCTCATCTCTGCAGTTTTTGACCAGGCTGACCGAGAGGTTCGTGCTGGGTGTGGATATGTTCGTGGAGACATTATGGAAAGTCTGGATGGAGCTTTTGGACGTTCTTGGACTTGACGGTAGGTGTCCAGTGAGGCGCTGCTTTGTTTCGGGGGTTCTTGAAGCGAGGACCGGTCTCCACGGTGGGTGGCACCCGAGAAGACTGGGTGGGTGGGGGCAGCGAATATTGGAATGAGCATTTTAAATGTTAATGGTTGTGTATATAAATGGCTGGGATTTCACAGATACTGTTTAGGATAAGGTGGAAGAAGGTTGTCTTCTCTGCCCTTGGCAAACCGCACGGACCAGAAGCACAGTTTTCTGGTTTACTGGGATCTGTAACAGAAGCCACTGTAGTTATTAAAGCAGAAAGGGATTTAATACAGAGAGTTGGGTGCACCCCAAATCCCCAGAGGGCGGAAGGAGTGATGAGCGGATCCCTGAACGCTGCCCAACTGGGCCTTAGCGGAGCCGAGGCTTCTGCCCCAGGAGAAAGGAGGCCTCGGAAGGAACGGCCGAGTTCAAGGACACGCAAGTTTAGCTCTGAGTCAAGTGCCAGGAAGCCGCTTCCGCCGCCCCAGCAGGTACACTGTGTACACTGCAGCAGGACACCCGGCCTTCCTGCAGCCACGCTCCAGCTCCTGTAGGAAGGCAGCTCCTGCTCCATGTCCATTCCACAGCCCCCTCGAGGCAGCTCCTGGGCAGGGCCTAGTCTCTGTCCAGTGCCTAGCTGCAAGGGAGTCTGGGAGGCGTCGCGCTGGGCTCTCCGGCTTCTGCAGGGCCGGAGGTTGGCTGGGATGGACGCTGTGAGAGCCTGGCCACTGGATCTGGCCTGTCGGGCAAGGTTTGTCCAGGGGGCCGGCGGATGCTGTCCGGCTGGCCAGCGGGGCACGTATGCGCTCATCGTGAGTCGCTGGTCACACATCTACAGCCGGGAAGAGCGCTTCCGTCGAGCACAGTCCCCCCTCCGCTCGCTTCTGGGGGGCATGGTTTAGGTGTTTCTATGACAAGGCAAAGGCAGTGAGGTGGGGCAGCTCTAGAACCGAACCAAGCACTCCTGCTCGAGCGTCCAGGCCTTCGGCCTCCCACCGCCCCCACCCTTGCACCCGCCTTCCCAGGCCGCGCTGCTTTGCTCCCCACCTGTGGGGACCAGGGGCCGGCTTTCAGGTACATTCTGTGGGTGACCGCAGCTCACCTGTGCAGAACAACTGCTGCATGCCAGCTTGACGCCCACGTGCGGTCTCGCCTTTCTAGAGCTCCTTCAGAGGCTCCCCTCTGCCGCCAGGTCAGAATCACCTGGAGGCCGGGGCAGGCAGGCCGAGGCCCCGTCTCCAGTCGCTCCTCTCCAGGATCAATCCCCCAGCTGGTACCATTTCCACCCCTACCGCCTTGCCCCAGGCTCCAACTCCACCACAGGAGCTGCCTGTGTCGGGGTTCCCAAGACCACCCCCAGAGTCGATGCTTCACCAGGAGGAGACCTCCTGGGACTCGGCACGGAGCACAGCCAGGGACATTGCGGAGTCGCTTGGGACGAGCTTCCTTGCCCCAGCAGTGGGAAATGTCTCTTAGGGAGGCTCGCTAGCGACTGCCCAGGGTTTCTACTGGGAGCCGGGCACGTGGGCACACTCCGCCTGGCATGTGTCAAAGTTCCAGACTCCCAGCAGGAAAGCCGGCATTCGGTCCGGGTACAGGGAGCCACCCTTGTTGGGGAGCTTGGGGACCCTGTGGAAATCCAAGTTCCCAGGACCAGCCCCAGGCTCGTTGCAAGCAGACCCTTCGTGGGCTGTGGTGGGGCGTGCTGGCTTGGCTTTTCCCTGCACACTTCCTAACTGGGATTCCTCTCTCACCCCCTGCAGTCCTTTCTCAACAAATCAGCCAGCGTGACTTTTTAAAAAAACATAAATCAGGTCATGGCGCTCTCCTGCCTAATGTCCCCAGTGACTTCCGATGCACTTGGAGTGAATCCAGTCCACACTGCAGACCTTGAAGTACCAAGGGTCTGCCCCTAGGGCCTCCCCCTCCCCCTTCCTGCATGCTAGTCCCGCTTGCTTCTGTCCCACTCTGAGGACACAGGCCAAGCCTGCACCCCCGTCTCTGTGTGTCCCTGCCTGGGGTGCTTCCCCAGCCCCTGCCTGCTGGGGTCTTCCCCATCCTGTAGGTCTGCTACTGGCCACCTCCTCCTAGAGGCCAGCGCCGACTGCCCCGTCCAGGCGGCTGTCCTCTGTGCCCTCACACCCCTGTCTGCTGCCACGCCCGCTCATTTGTCCTTGCCTGTTTATTGTCCACCGACTTCTGAAATGTCAGGCCTTGCCCCTGGGGGTCTGGCCTGACATCTCCAGGCTGCATCCTCAGCTCCCCGCTGGGCCTGGCACCAAGAGGCCTTGGATACAGGAGCGGACGACGGCCAGCCCCGCCGCTTGGCCCCAGAAACGCACGTTCCAGTCCTAGCCCCGGTACCCGTGAGCGGGACCTTATCCGGAAATCGAGTCTTTGCAGGTGTAGTTAGTTAGGATGAGATAGCACTGCATTAAGGTGTCCCTAAATCCACTGCCTGGTGTCCTAAGGAGAAGAGGGAGCTTTGGACATGGAGACCCAAAGAAGGACAGAGGCAGAGGCTGGAGCGCTGCAGCTGCAGGCCGTGAGAGGGCAGCAAAGCTTCTTCCCACGCAGCCCACCCACACCTCAGTTTCCGCCCTCTGGTCCCCAGAACTGGGAGCCAATAACTGTCTGTTGTTTTAAGCCCCCAAGTTTGTGGTGATTGGCTAATGGCAGCCCCAGGAGACCAAGAGCCACTTGTCTCTGGGCATACTCCTGTCAGCCCTCGACGCCCCACTTTGCAGATGAGGAACCGGAGCTGAATGAGGTGCCCCAATTCATGCTCTCTGCCGTGAGCCCCGTCTCCGGCCTGGAATTGTCCACTTCGACGTCTGAGGGGCTTGGTGGACTCCCGGGCACCCTGCGCTTAGGCAGAGACACATGGGCCTCAGCGTGGCCAGCTGAGAGGACGCTGTGCAGCCGCTGTCTCCTGGAACTGCTCCTGGCCCCTCCTGGGACTCAGCTGAGTCAATGCATAACTGGAATCCAGCAATTCAATGCAATCCTGCTTAGAATCCACACTTGCCGCCTGCCTGGGTCGTTAAGCTGCCGGCATTTCCATTCCTGACCAGCAAGCCCTGAAGAAGCACAGGAAATCATGTGCAGCTTGGAAAGAAAACCTGCAGAGCAGGAACAGTCTCCGGCACACAGGGGCGGATCGGAATCGAGTCACCCCTGTGTGGAGCCTGCAGCCTGTAAATGCCCCCCTTAGCGAGGAGAGCATCTGGCATGTTCTGTAGGGGAAAGAACTCGCTCGTTTTCTTTGACACCATAAGCTTCAGAGTCTCCAAAGGCCTTTGCAGTTGTTTCTTAGGCTTAAAGTTTAAGCAAAATGTGCAAAATGCTTTATGGGGGAAGCAGATGTGGCTCGGGCAACTGAGCTCCCACCTACCACATGGGAGGTCCGTGGTTAGGTTCCTGGTGCCTCTTGGAGAAGACAGTGAACTGGCGTCATGGGCAGGCATGGCAAGCTGACGCAACGAGAGACACAAGAAGAAAAACATAATGAGAGACACAACAAAGCAGGTAAAGGAGGTGGCTCAAGTGATTAGGTGCCTCCCTCCCACACTAGAAGTCCTGGGTTCAGTTCCCGGTGCCTCCTAAAGACACAGCACACAGCAAGTGCAAACAATGAGGGGGTGGGGAGAAAAAAATACATAAATCTTTTTTAAAAAGTGCTTTATAGACAATTGCGTATTCAAGTTGGGTATAAGCACGGCACCCTCATTTCCTTCTGCAGAATTTTTCACAGTGCTGGTTAAAATGGAGACTCTTTAGTGCAATAATATAAGGCAGGTCAACATTAAGAAAAACCAAGAGAAACAGATGAAATGAATTTTTTTTTTTTTTTTTTTTTTGAGGTACCAGGGCTGGAGATTGAACCCGGGACCTCGTAAGTGGGAAGCTGGTGCTCAATCCCTGAGCCACATCGGCTCCCCTAAGTTGGTTTTCTCGTTTGTTTTACTTATTGTTTTTTGTGGGGTTTTTTTTGTTGTTGTTGTTTTAGAAGACACGGGGAACCGCACCTGGGACCTCCCGTGTGAGAAGCAGGCGCTCAACTGCTTGAGCCACATCCACTCCCTGAAATGAATTTTATTTTTATTTTTATTTTTATTTATTTATTTATTTTTTTAACCGGGAGGTCCCGGGGATCGAACCCGGGTCCCTCCATATGGGAGACGGACGCCCAACCAGTTGAGCCACATCCAACCCCTGAAATGAATTTTAATGAGATACTTGTTTTCACTGAATATACTCAGAATACTGCCATCCTGACTTATAATCAGTGTAAAAAGTGGTAATGCACTGTCTTGCTTTTTTTTGTTCTAAACCGTGTGGGTTGAAGTCCGCACCCCCGGGACCTCAAAATGTGGCCTTATTTGGAAATAGGGCCCTTGCAGGTGGAATTAGTGAAATTGCCATGAGGTCTTATCGGAGCAGGGTGGACCCTTAATCCTACGTGACTGGTGTCCTTGAAGAAGACGAGAGGAGACGCAGAGACCAGGACAAACGGGGAGAAGGTCATATGAAGATGGAGGTGGAGGCTGGGGTGATGCAGCCACAAGCCAAGTAGCTTCAAGGATGGCTGGAAACCTCCAGAGCTGGAGGAGGAGCCCCCAGCGCCTGCAGAGGCTGGAGGAGCAGGGAGGAGCTGCCCCAGTGCCTTGCAGAGGCTGGAGGAGCACGGAGGAGCCCCCAGTGCCTTGCAGAGGCTGGAGGAGCAGGGAGGAGCCCCCAGCGCCTGCAGAGGCTGGAGGAGCAGGGAGGAGCTGCCCCAGCGCCTGCAGAGGCTGGAGGAGCAGGGAGGAGCCCCCAGCGCCTGCAGAGGCTGGAGGAGGAACAGAGAGGAGCTGCCCCAGCGCCTGCAGAGGCAGCAGGGTTCTGCTGCCTCCTGAGCTTCAGACTTCTGGCCTCCAGAACTGGGAGACAATGTGTTTCTGTTGTTGTAAGCCCCCCATTTTGTGGTTCTTTCTGTTACGACAGTCCTGGGAAATGACACATAAGCCTTCAGAATCCAGCGTGTATTTTACACTTAACATCTCATTTCAGATTTACCACCTTTCATGTGGTCAGAAGCCACGTGTGGCCAGCAGCTGCCACACTGGCCAGTGCAGCTGTGGCCCCACTTAGGTCTGAATCGAATCGCTCTCCTGGGAGACAGAGCAGTTGTCCAGGAGTCAGTGGGATGGCTCTGAGGCTCTGATTTCCATCAAGTTGCCTAGTTTCTCTGCGGCCTCTGAGGCCACTTCCGACAAAACGCAGAGTGTCGGCGCTGCTGAGGTGACGTGACGCGTGTAGCCCCGTGACGAAGCAGATGGGCTCCGGGAGCCGGGCACCCTGGGTGGCAATCCCAGCCCTGGCTTGTCCTGGCTCTGGGGCCCTGGGCGGGCACTCATCCTCTGCCCTAGAGGCCGGGCCGTCAACCTGGACTCTGCCGCTGACCACACCGGCAGGTCGTGAGGACCGAGCAAGCTTGCATGCCCCGTGCCCAGAACGGCGCCTGGCCCTCAGAAAGCACTCAGTGAGCGCCAAGAACCAGGGCCCCTCCCGGTCGCGGTCACCTACGCTGAGGGCCGTCTGGCCAGCTGCAGGCCAGAGCCGCTGACCCTGCTCCGCTTGCGAGGACTGTACAGGACGTGCCGGGACACACGTGCCGGCCCATGCCCAAGAGCGAGTCTGCCGCCAAGCCGTTGGCTTCTCTCTCTCGTCGTTTTTAGTTTTTAAAAAATTGATGTGAATGCCACGGAACATAAAATTAACCATTTTAAAGTGCACGTTTCAGAGAAATTTAGTGCATTCACAGTGTTGTGCATCCCTTACCACTGTCCAACTCCAGAACACGTGCTCCAGAACACGTGCGTGGCTCCAAAATCAACCCCGTCCCCACTAGCAGTCCCTCCCCCTCCCCCAACTGCCAGCCCCTGGCAGCCACTCATCTCTGTCTGTGGATTTGCCTCTTCTGGACATTTCCCATCAAGGGAGTCACAACATGTGGCCTTCTTTGGACTGTTAACCTAGCGTGATGTGTTCGAGGTTCACCCACATTTTGACATGTCAGTACTTCATTCCTTTTTGACTGAATAACACTCCATTGTACAGATAGAACTAACTTTTAAAGTCCCCATTGCTGTAAGGCAGGAAATCCAGTGTCCTGTTGAGGATTCTTTTTTTTTTTATTATTTATTCCCCCTCCCCTCGTTTGCGCTCGCTGTCTGCTCTCAGTGTCCATTGGCTGTGTGCTCTCTGTGTCTGTGCGTCTTCTCTTTAGGAGGCACTGGGACCTCCATGTGGAGGAGAGGCCCTCAGTCACCTGGTTCGTTGTGTCTCTCATCTTTCCTCTTTATGTCTCTCTTCTTGCATCATCTTGTTGCGTCAGCTCGGCCGCACCAGCTCGCCTTCTCCAGGAGGCACCGGGAACCAAACCCGGGACCTCCCATGTGACAGGCGGAGGCCTAATCACTTGAGCCACATCCACTTCCTGTGTTTAGGATTTTTAGAGTCTGGGGAGTGAGGTCACATTTTACTGCCTTTCCTTGATTGGAATGGAAGTTTTTTCTTAAGTTACTCGAGTAGAGTGGAGGTTAGAATTCTTGTTTCTTGTCCAGGTTTCCCTTAGGTGTTTTTGTACCCACTGATACATAATAGCGCATGTTAGGTCGCTTTGGTTATGTACTCCAGTCCAGTGGTTCTCAAAGTGAGGTCGAAGGAACCCTGGGGTCCCTAAGGCCCCTTTGGGGAAACTGAGGTCCTCCCTTTTCCAGCACCATCTGGGTGAGGTCAGGTGCCCCTCAGGAACTTGAGCCATACCAACATATGGTGGCAAGTTGATGCACAAACAGATGGCGGGATGCAGCTCTTTGGTCGAGCCAGACAGATTTGCAGACACATAAAACAGAGCCATTCTTCTCAATCCACTTTTTAAAAACAGTTATTTTCCATGAAAACTATGTTATTTGTGTCACCTGATAATGGGCTTAATTTTGTTTTGTAAAATGAATTAAACAACAATTTTTAAAGGTCAATTTTTTAAAAAGTACTTTTAGTTTCTAATATAGTTAAATGTCCCAATGTAGAGCACACACACAAGAATACGAATTAAAAAAAGAGAAAAAAGGGAAAAAATAGAACACACACAAAAAAGAGCTCTTGGGGGTCCTCAGGAATAGTAGAGTGTGGAAAGGGGTCCCGAGACCAGGTTTGAGAACCTCATCTTATGCAGGGATTGAATTTGAAAGTGAGCTCCAAAATAAAAAAAACACATTGAAATGGAGGGCCCCTCCTCGATCCAGTGGATTGAGAGCTTCAGGGCTCTGACTCCTTAAGGAGCTTTAAAAAACAGTAAAAAAAAGGGCAGAAACATTTTCCTCAAAGCTGCAGAAAGCAGTAAAAGGACGGGTAGCAAAGCGGACCCCACTTCAAAGCAGTGGGCTCTCGGTGCCCTGGCAGGCCCCTCCCCACCCTCACCCGCTTTCTCGCAGTGGGATCCCTGGTCCTGGGTCCAGAGGGAATAGAAAAGCCCTCGTGCACATACTGGGAACAGGTATTTCTGGCCCAGTCTGTTTGGTGGTGGCCAGAGGCACCCGCTGCCCCAGAATTGCCGTGTGTGTAGAAGGTGGCTCGCCCAGCTCCACTACAGAGCACTGTGGGGGAGCCATCAAGTGGCTGCCTGGGGCAAGAGACTGCTGGCATAGGACATACAGGGCAGTGCCCGGGACATGAGGAGACTTTCCTAGGGAAGAGGGGACACTCAGAACCATGTAACCGGGGGATTCCTAGGGCCATACATGCATGCCCAAGACAAGATGCATGCACAGAAGGGATCAGGGAGGCCCCTAGGCTTTGGCCTGGAGCTGTTCTCTAAACTCATTGTACGGGTAAGCCCCGAGGGATAGCACTGGCACAGGTCAAGCTGCAAAGACTGGGAAAGGTGTTTTCTTCCCCAACCACCCCCGCCATCTTTTTTTTTTTTTTTTTTTTTTTTTTTAACTCTATCATAACACTAGCTAGAATCAAGCCTAATGAAAAGATGCCTCAGAATTTAAATTCCAGTGATAACACATTAAAATATCCAAATGTCCAGGTTTCAACAAAAGGTTACAAAACACAAAGAGCTGAAAGCAATGACCCAGCCAAAGAAGATTAAAGCATCAGAAACCATCAATGAGGAGGACCAGACCTGGGAAATACCAGACAAAGTCTTTTTTTATTATTATTTCTCCCCCACCCCCTTGTTGTTTTTGCACTCGCTTGTCTGCTCTCTGTATGTTCTTCTTTGTCTGCTTATCTTCTCTTTTAGGTGGCACCGGGAACCGATCCTGGGACCTTCCAGAGTGGAGAGAGGCTGCTCAATCTCTTGCGCCACCTCAGCTCCCTGATTTGCTGCGTCTCTCATTATCTCTCTTCCATGTCTCTCTTTGTTGTGTCATCTTGCTGTGCCAGCTCTCCGTGTGGGCCAGCTCTCCTGCATGGGCCAGCACTCCATGGGCCAGCTCTCTGCTCAGGCTAACTTGCCACGTGGGCAAGCTTGCTTTTCACCAGGAGGCCCCGGGAATCGAACCCTGAACCTCCTATATGGTAGATGGGAGCCCAATCACTTGAGCCACATCTGCGTCCCCAGACAAAGACTTTCAAAAACTGGTCTTAAATATTCTCAATGAACTAAGGGAAGGGAAGCGGATGTAGCTCAAGCGATTGAGCTCCCACATACCACATGGGAAGTCCCTGGTGGCTCCTAAAGTAAACAAGCTGGCGCAATGGGCAGGCACAGCAAGCTGACGAAACAAGATGATGCAACATGAGACACAAGAAGAAAACATAATGAGAAACACAGCAAAGCAGGGAGCAGAGATTCCCAGTGCCTCCTAAAGAAGATGAGCAAGATAGCGAGCTGACACAATAAGATGATGCAACAAGAGACACAAGAAGAAAAAACATAATGAGAGACACAACAAAGCAGTGAATAGAGGTGGCTCAAGCGATTAGGTGCCTCTCTCCCACATCGGAGGACCAGGGTTCAGTTCCTGGTGCCTCCAAAAGAAACAAGACCAACAGACACAGCAAGTGCAAACAATGAGAGGGTGGGGAGAAAATAAATAGATAAAAGAACTAAGGGAAAACGTGGACAAAGAACTAAAGGAAATAAGGAAAAGGATAGATGAATACAAAGAGAATATCAGTAAAGTGATGGGAATTATGAAAACAAACCAGAGTGGAAGACCATGGTATCAGAAACTAAAAATTCGCTAGAGATTGAAACAGAAGAAAGAATCAGTGAACTTGAAGACAACACAATGGAAATCATTCAGTCTGCGGAGCAGAAGGAAGAATGAAGCAAAGTGAACAGAGCCTGAGGAGCCTGGAAGACAGTGTCCATCAAGAGTATCAGATGTACCTCGAGTGGCTGAGCACTTGCTTCCATTGTACGAGATTTTTGGTACCACCTCAAAAAAAAAAAAAAAAAAGATTTTAAAAAGTACCAAGATACACATTGTGGGAGTCCCAGAAGGAGAAGAAAGAGCAAAAGGGGCAGAGAGAACAAAGGGGGCCCCAGGGTTCCACCGGCCCAGGAGAGGGGAGAAAGAGGGACACAGCCTAAGGCTGACTCAGCTTCTGACCTGCTGATTTGGTCTGCTGTGTCCGAGGAGCCCTTCCAGGCCGAGTGGGGTCGCACCATTGTTTACCTTGGGAGCCGGCAAGGAACTAAAGAGATCCGACCCTCCCAGTCTCCCTCTCTGCTAACTGGGACTAGTTGTTGAGGATGCAGAGGGCAATGGAATTATTTCCTACCTAGGGAAAGGGAGGGGACTGCCAGCAAAGGATGGAGAACTGCCTCTGAGAAAGTTTGAATTACGAGGCTCTCGGCCTCCAGGCAGAGATCCAGTCCCTGTTGGAGCAAACACACTCCGACCAGACATTGAACTCAGAGGGCTGCCAAAGAGCACCATCTGCTGGCAGACCAAGGAAGTGCTCGTGAGGAAATTAAAAGTAAATAAGTAAGAAAGGCTTTTTCCAACCTTTCCAGCCGCCTTCCCCAAGGCCCTAGGAAGCAGGTCTGCAACCCATTACTGGGTCAAGAGCCCAGTTTTGAGCAACTAACAGGGACAATCCTAAAGACCCAGGTTGAACCAGTACTCAAAGAACAGCAGTAATACACAACTTTCTGCCACTAAATCCTACAAAAGAGAGAGAAATTGAGCTTCTGAGTAAACACACCATCCTAGTCAGATGCATATATATCAGCTAAAAATTACAAGCCATACTAAGAAAATGGAAGACATAGCCCAAGAAAAGGACTATATCAAAGCCCCAGAAGAGATGCAGGATTTGAGACAACTAATTAAAGAAATACACACAAACTTCCAAAATCAAATTAATGAGTTGAAAGACAATATGGCTAAAGAGATAAACAACATCAAGAAGACTTTGAGTGAGCCCGAAGAAAGATTTGAAAACCTGAATAGAAAAGTAACAGAGCTCATGGGGATGAAAGACAGGATAGGTGAGATCAAAAACACATTAGGGAAAGAAAAAAAAAAAAGGAAAAGAAAAACAAAACTAAAATAAAAACACATTAGAGGTGAGCCGCCAGGCTCCGCGAGCCACACAGCAAGATGATGACGTAACAGGAGAGTGACACAAGGGAGAGCCGAGACGCACTGAAAAACCAGGAACTAAGGTGGTGCAAGCTGTAGGATGCCTCTCTCCCACATCAGAAGCTGTAGGATGCCTCTCTCCCACATCAGAAGTTCCGAGGACTGAATCCCAGTGAAGACAGGAGGAGAAGGATGAGAAGAGAGGGCAGGAAATGGACACAGAGTTGCTCAGTGAATGGACACAGAAACAGCAAAAACCAGCAGGGGGGGGAGGGGGAGGAGGGTTAAAATGGATAAAAAGTAAGTAAATAAATAAACCCTTTAAAAAAGTGTATAGGGGAGGAAGATGCGGACTATAGTTGGTAGTAATACTTTGACTATGCTCTTTTAGGATTTGTTAACAAATGTTTCACAAGAATGCAGGGTGTTTGGGGGGGAGTGATGTGTGGGAGCCCTGTATGATGTTATGCATGTTTGTTTTGTAAGTTCACAATGTTTACTGAACAATTATAGTTTATATATATATATGTTCATGTATGAATGATATACTTGAATTAGAGGCATACAACAGCGGACTTCAAATCATAGAAGAAAGAATAAGTGATACTGAAGACAGAACAGCTGAAATTGAAGGGAACAGAGAGAGAAAAGAATGGAAAAAATTGCGCAGGGGCTCATGGAATTGAATGACAACACAAAATTCAAAAATATATGTGTAATGGGAGTTCCAGAAGAAGAAAAGGGCAGAAAGAGTATTTGAAGAAATAATAACTGAAAATTTCCCAACTCTCACAAAAGAAACAAACTTACACATCCAAGAAGCACACCGTACCCCAATCAGAATAAACCTGAATAGACCTGTGCCAAGACACATACTACTCAGAATGTCAGACATCAATGATGAAGAGAAAATTCTGTGAGCAACAAAGGAGAAGCAAACTATCACATACAAGGGACGCCCAGTAAGACTTAGTGTGGATTTCTCGTCAGAAACCATGGAAGTGAGAAGACAGTGGTATGATACAGTTAGGACACTGAAAGAGAATAATTGCCAACCGAGAATTCTTTATCCAGCAAAATTCAAATATGATAGTGAGTATAAAATATTCACAAACAAATAGAAACTAAAAGAGTTTGTAAAAAAGAATCCACCCTTGCCGGAAATATTAAAAGAAGCCTTAGAGCCTGAAAGAAAAAGACAGGAGAGAGAGGCTTGGAGGAGAGTATAGAAGAAAGAATAGCAGAAGGATAACCAAAAGAGTAAAAGAAAAATAAGATGTGACATATGAAAACCAAAAAATAAAATGTTGGAAGTAAATAAGGCATTTACAGTGATATCATTGAATATGAATGGATTAAACTTCCCAATCAAAAGATACAGGCTGACAGAATGGATAAAATATGAGCCATCCATATGTTGCTTACAAGAGACACACCTTAGACCCAGGGATACAAACCGGCTGAAAGTGAAAGGTTGGGAAAAAAATATTCCACGCAAATAGCCACCAAAAAAGATCAGGGGTAGCTATACTAAAATCGGACAAAACAGACTTTTTTTTTTTTTTTTTTTTTAGGAGAGAAACCAATTTTATTTTCCATCATTATGTTATACAAAAATCCAGAAATAAGTTTTATAGATGGAACAAATAAATTTTTATTTCAAAACATACTTTAACTGTAAAAAAATGTTGAGAGATACAGAAGGCCATTATATATTAATAAAAGGGATGATCCTCCAGGAAGATATAACAGTCATAAGTAGC
This sequence comes from Tolypeutes matacus, assembly GCA_026826555.1. Classification (NCBI taxonomy): domain Eukaryota; kingdom Metazoa; phylum Chordata; class Mammalia; order Cingulata; family Chlamyphoridae; genus Tolypeutes; species Tolypeutes matacus. Next base: position 3,749,055 of record JAKSZT010054518.1, on the reverse strand, counting down.
TACACACCTAATCAGGGTGCCCCAAAATATATGAGACAAACTCTGGCAAAACTGAAGGGAGAAATAGACATTTCTACAATAATCATTGGAGACTTCAACACCCCTCTCACATCATTAGATAGAACAACTAGACAGAAAATCAACAAGGAAACAGAGAACTTGAACAATATGATAAATGAGTTAGACCTAACAGACATATACAGAACACTGCATCCAAACTCAGCAGGTTATACATTCTTCTCAAGTGCCCATGGATCTTTCCCCAGCACAGACCACACGTTAAGTCACACTGCAGCTCTCAATAAATATACAAAGATTTAAGTTATACAGAGGACCTTCTCAGATCATAATGGAATGAAACTGGAAATCAATAATAGTCAAGAAAGGTAAATTTGAAGATGTGTGGAGGTTAATTAACACATTCCTAAGTAATCAGTGGGTCAAGAAGAAATTGCAAGTGGAATCAATAAATATATTGGGACAAATTAAAACGAGAATACAACGTATCAAAACTTATGGTATAGCACAGCGAGCCATGCAGCAAGATGATGATGCAACAAGAGAGAGACGCGGGAGAGTCAAGGCAAGATATGCCAGAAACCAGGAACTGAGGTGGCGCAAGTGACAGGGTGCCTCTCTCCCACATTGGAGGTTCCTGGGATTGAATTTTGGTGAAGGCTGGAGGAGAAAAATGAGAAGAGAAGGCAAGAAACAGACACAGAAGATCACCCAGTGAAAGGACACAGACAGCAAGTGGGGTGGGGGGGAGAAAAACACACCAAAACTTATAGAATACAGCAAGGGCAGTCTTGAGAGGGAAATTTATAGCCCTAAATGCCTGTATTAGTCAGGGTTCTCTAGGGAAACAGAGTCAACAGGAGATATCCATAAATAGTATGAGGTTTTTAAAAATTCTCTCACGTGACCGTGGGGATGCACAAGTCCAGGTTCCGCAGGCAGGCTGCAAACCAGGGGCTCCAAAGAAAGTCCAAGGAAGATCCTTGATGAGTTTCCGGGAGAAGTTCACTGTCCAAAGACGAGCTGGGAAATTCTTCTGAATACTGAAATCACTTCCCCTTTTAAGACTGTCAACTGATTGCATAAACGTCACTCATTGCTGACAGCACTCTCCCTGGTTGATCGTAGATGTAATCAGCCATCTATGCAGTAAACTCACTGAGGACTAAAGTCCACAAATGTCCTTGTATTACAATTATTCCAGTGATTTCTTGACCAAACAACTGGGCACAGTTACCTGGCTGAGTTGACACATTAGCCTGACCATCACAGCCCTATATTAAAAAAGAAGAAAGAGCTAAAATCAAAGATCTGAATGAACAAGTGGAGAAACTAGAAAAAGAACAGCAAACGAATCCAAAAGTAAGCAGAAAGAAAGAAATAATAAAGATTAGAGCAGGGAGCAGACGTGGCTCAAGCAGTTTTATACCTGCTTCCCACATGGGAGGTCCTGGGTTCGGTTCCTGGTACCTCCTCAAAACAAAACACTAAAACAAAAACAACTCGGGAGCCAATGTGGCTCAGTGGTTGAGTGCTGGCTTCTCACATATGAGGTCCCAGGTTTAATCCTCGGCCCTGGTACCTCAAAAAAAGAAAAAAGAGCAGAAATAAATGAAATTGAGAGCAAAAAAACGATAGAGAAAATCAGCAAAACCAAAAGCTAGTTCTTTGAGAAGATCAATAAATTGACAATCCCCTGGCTAGAGAAAAAGAGTAAAAGAGAAGATACAAATAAAGACAACCAGAAGTGAAAGAAGGGAAGTTACGACTGACCCCTCAGAAATAAAAAGGCTCATAAGAGGATATTAGGGGAAACTGTATGCCGACAAACTAGACAAACTAAATGAATGCACAAACAACCTACACTGATGCTTTAAGAAATACAAGAACTAAGCAAACCAATCACATTTAAAGAGATTGAAGCCGTCATCAAAAATCTCTCAACAAAGAAAGTCCAGGACCGGATGGCTTCATAGGTGAATTCTACCAAGCATTTCTAAAAGAATTAACAACAATCCTGTTTAAACTCTTCCAAAAAATTGAAGAGGAGGGAAAATTACCCAACACATTTTATGAAGCCAACATCGCCCTAATACCAAAGCCAGATAAAGACAATCTCTCTAATAAACATGGATGCAAAAATTCTCAAGAAAATACTTGCAAATCGAATCCAACAGCATATCAAAAGACTTATACATCACGACCAGGTGGGATTTATTCCTGGTATGCAAGGCTGGTTCAACATAAGAAAATCAATCAACATAATACACCACATTAACAAATTCAAGGGAAAAAACCACATGATCATCTTAGTCGATGCAGAAAAGGCATTCAACAAAATCCAGTATCCTTTCTTGATAAAAACATTTTGAAAGATAGGAATAGAAGGAAAATTCCTCAATTTGATAAAAGGCATATATGAAAAACCCACAGCCAACATCATACTCAGTGGGGAAAGGTTGAAAGCTTTCCCCCTAAGATCAGGAACAAGACAAGAATGACCATTCTCACCACTGTTATTCAATATTGTACTAGTAGTTCTAGCTAGGGCAGTTAGGCAAGGAAAAAAAATTAAAGGAGGAAGCGGCTGTGGCTCAATCAGTAGGGCTCCCGTTTACCATATGGGAGGCCCCGGGTTTGGTTCCCGGGGCCTCCTGGTGAAGGCAAGCCCGCCCGCACGGCGTGGTTGGCTGACCCAGCGAGCACAAGCAGCAAGGGGGGGATGAATGAATAAATAAATAAAATCTTTAAAAAAAAAAAAAAATTAAAGGCATCCAAATAGGAAAAGAGGAAGTAAAACTCTCATTGTTTGCAGATGACATGATCTTGTACTTAGAAAATCCTGAAGTATCCATGACAAAGCTACTTGAGCTAATGAGTTCAGCAAAGTGGCAGGATACAAGATCAACATGCAAAAATCAGTAATGTTTCTGTACACTAGTACTAGAGGAGGAAATCGGGGGATAATCCATTTACAATAGCAAAAAAAAAAAAAAAGATTCAAGTACTTAGGAATCAATTTAACCAAAGAAGTACAGGACCTATAAGAAAACTACAAAACGATGCTAAAAGCAAGTGCCAACTGGCAATACGATTGGAAAAAGACCTTGAATAAAAGGGGGAAAAGGTAAAGAGAAATGAGTTCATGTGGCTACGAGACTTCAAAGAGAGTCGGGAGGTCATCCCAGAGGTAACGCTTACGCACACCTCAGTAGGAGCTCATAGAATATCTAAGTGCCTATCACCCCACACAGAGGGGCTCCTGAGGGCTCTGGAGACACCCAGGTCCTGTATAAGGGGGGACAGCTCCAGAGATTGAGCCTTATCAGTGGGCTCTACTTTGGAATCTGTGCTCCTGAGAGTGACAGAGTTGGATCAGATAAGTCCTCCCGGAAAAAAAAAAAAAAAAAAGATCTCCCTGCACATGGTCCATCAGTCCCTTCTATTCAAACCTATATGTGATGCTGGAGTTCTTAGGTATACTTCCATATATATACACACACACACACACACACACACACATGTAAAAAGCAATCAATGAAGACCTAAACAAATGGAAGGACATTCTGTGTTCATGGATTAGATATGACTAAATATCATGTAGATGTCAATTCTACCCAAACTGATTTATAGATTCAATGCAATACCAATCAAAATTACAACAGCCTACTTTGCAGAAATAGAAAAGGCAATTACCAAATTCATTTGGAAGGGAAAGTGCACCCATATAGCTAAAAGCATTCTAAAAAAGAAGAGTAACATGGGAGGAATTTCACTGCCTGACCTTGAAACATAGGCCAAAGCTACAGTGGTCACAACAGCATGGTACTGGCATAAAGATAACAGCATCGATCAGTGGAATAGATTTGAGAGTCCAGAAATAAACCCTCACCTCTATGGCCAGCTGCTTTTGACAAATGTACCAAGTCTGTGTAACGGAACAAAACAGTCTCTTCAACAAATGGTGCTGGGAGAACTGGAGATCCACAATCAAAAGAATGAAAGAGGATCCCTACCTCATTCCTACACAAGAATCAACTCGAAATGAATCAAAGACCTAAATGTAACAGCCAGGACCATAAAACAACTAGAAGAAAATGTAGGGAAACATCTTAAAGACCTTGAGGAAGACCTTGGACATTATACCCAAAGCACACGCATTGAAAGAAAAAATAGATAAATGGGACCTCCTCAAGATTAAGCACTTTTGCACCTCACAGGACTTTGTCAAAAGGGTGAAAAGGCAGCCAACTCAATGGGAGAAAGTATTGGAAATCACATGTCCAATAAGGTTTCAATATCTGATATATAAAGAAATGTTACAACTCAACAATTAAAAGACAAATGACCCAATTAAAAAATGGGCAAAAGACTTGAATAGACATTTGTCTAAAGAAGAAATACAAATGGCAAAAAAGCACATGAAGAAATGCTCAACATCACTCATGATTAGGGAAATGCAAATCAAAACTACAATGAGATATCATTTCACACCTATCAGAATGGCCACTATGAAAAAGACAGAGAACTACAAGTGTAGGAGAGGATGTGGAGAGATAGGAACACTTCACTGTTGGTGGGAATGCGGGATGGTACAGCCACTGAGGAGGACTGTTTGGCAGTTCCTAAAGAAGTTGAATATAGACTTGCCACGTGACCCTGCAATACCACTACTGGGTATATACCCAGAAGAACTGAGAGCAGTGACACGAACATACATCTGCACACCGATGTTCATAGCCACATTATTCACCATTGCCAAAAGCTGGAAACAACCCAGGTGTCCATCAACAGATGAATGGATAAACAAACTGGTGTATTTACATGATGAAATATTATGCAACGGTAAGAAGAAAAGTTGTACAGCATATGACAACGTGGGTGAACCTGGAGGACATTATATTGAGTGAAGCAAGCCAGGCACAAAAGGACAAATACTGTATGAATGCACTACAACAAACTAAATACAGTGTGTGACATATGGTATGATTCCATTTATATTAAATGTAAATATAAACCAATTTCTAATGAAATTAGATTAGTGGTTATGTAGGGCTAGGGAAGGCAAGCTAAGGGGTGTGGAGTTTTACTTTTTGGAGTAAGGAAATAGTTCTAAAATTTTTTGTGATCATGAATGCACAACATGGTGATTATACTAAAAGCCACTGATTAGACACTTTGGATAGAGCGTATGATATGAGAATATATCTCAGTAAAACTGCTTAATAAATAAATAATTATGCAAGAATAACCAGAAATACCAGCCTTGTACAGCAGGGGAAACAGAGCTTGAGAGGTGAAGAATTGTCTTGTTTGTTTTTTTGTTTACTATTATTATTGAAATAAGGAAAATACTCTAATAATGAATGTACAACTGTGATTATGCCAGATATCATTGATTGTACACTTTGCGTGAAATGTGTGCTTTGATTTGTTGTTTTTTTTTTTTTTTTAATGATGTTTCTGAAAGCCGCAAAAGAGAAGCTACATGTCACCTACAAGGGAGTCTCAAGAAGATTAAATGCTGATTTCTCACGGGAAACTATGGAGGCGAGAAGGCAGTATGAAGTCATACTGCCAACCAAGAATTCTATATCTTGCAAAATCAAGATATAATCAAGCAACTGCCAACCAAGAATTCTATATCTTGCAAAACCGACTTTCAAAAATGAGGGAGAGATTAAGTCATTCCCAGATACACAAAAGCTGAGGGAGCTCGTCACCACTAGACTGGCCCTATAAAAGATGCTAAAGAGAGTTCCGCAGGTTGAGGGGAGAGGGCACTAGACGCTAATCCTGGTAAATATACATGACAGTACTATTGTATTTTTCATTTATAATGCCACTCTTTCCTTCCTGCAGGGTCTAAAAGGCAAATGCATAACATGTAATGATCAATCAGGGGTTTGGGACTCATAGTGTATAAACATGTGATTTGTGAGAAGAATTCTATAAAGCAGGGGGGACAGCTGTGTAGGAAATAGTTTGTGTATACTACTGAAGTTAAGTTGGTATGAAAGCAAAGGAGATTGTTTTAGCTTTATGATGTTAAATTTAAGCACCATGACAGCTAGGAAGAAAATAATGGAGACCATGCAAGTTTACAGAGGCAGAAATTAGCATTCAGGTTGTCAGGGGCGGGAGACATGGGGAATGGGGAGTTGATTCAGAATGGCTGAAGGATTTCTCTGGGGAGGTGGGAGAGTTTCCTTGATGGAAAGTGGAGAGGGTACTGCAATTTTGTGAATGTGACTCATCCCCTTGAATGGTATGCTTGGGAGGGTTGAGACGGGGAAATTTATGTTGCTTATATGCATTTTCCCACAATTAAAAAGAAAGAGCAACTGAAGAGAAAAATGTCAGCTGTAAAACATGATTCAGGATGGGATTCTAACGAGAAGAGAAAAGGTCAAAGGGACATTATTGAGACATAGGGAAAACTGGATTATAGACTGTAAGCTTTTTATTACAGTCAACTTTCATGAACCTGAAACCTGTGCTTAGAGTGCTTACATAGAAGAGAGCATCCTTGCTCTCAGGAAAGGTACGTGGCAGTAATAAGTGTTCAAGGGGCAAGTTAAAAACAACACCATGCTGAGTCCCTCAGCCAGGTACCGCTGGCTCGCGTGGAAATCTGCCGCTGTGATCCCTGGGGTGCCCTCGGGGGTGGGGTGGCATGTTCACGCTGTCCTTGCATGGAGGGACGTGGGGAGCCCCAGGCTCAAGTAATTCTGGGACACGCACCTACTCTGACTTGTCATATCACTCTTCTCCCCACTGCCTGCCGCTTTCCCCAAATGCACAGCGTTGGATGTGCATCAGCCATGGGGTATCAAATCAGTGGCGCCCCTGGGAATTTGTAAGGGGTGCCGATTCTCGGGGCCATCTCACACCTCCTGAGTCAGAGGTTCTCGGGTGGGGCCCGGCGACCTGGGTTTCCACGAGTCCTGTGGGGGGTTTCACACGCACGCTCAAGTTTGAGCACGAGGGGTGTAAATTAACTGCACGACGTCATGAAAAAATAAAACGGCACTTTCAGAACGACAGCGTCTGGGCCTCTGCTAGATTAAAGGAGACTGAAGAGGTGTGGCCGAGTGCCGGGCATGAACTGTGGTCGTGGTCACATTTTGGTCGGGGAGGCGGGGACAGCGATAAATACCACCTATTACGGAATTGTTCATATTCTTAGGTGTGATGATGTCATTGTGGTTTTGAGGCGAATGCTGTCTTTAGCCTTAAAAGATGCATGCTGAAATATGGGTGTGTGTGTATCTTTCAGATGGTTCAGGAAAAAAATCTAACTAGAGGGATAAAGCAAAATAGGGCAGAATGTTAATTATTGTTAAACCTAGGTCATTTAGGTAGGAGTGTATTACTGTTCTTTCAACTTTTCTGTTTGAAAATCTTCACCAATCAGGCACAAAGAGGATGCAACTCCTTCCTTTCACGGGGTCAGATCTTATTCAACTCCATTTGTGTCTACCATTTAGGATCAGGTTTGGCTGTGAGTATCAGAGACCCAAAACAGCAGTAGCTTAAGCAAAATGGAAGCTTATTTTTCTCTTATGTGAAAGTTCACAGGTAGGTGGTTACGCAGGTGTGGCAGTGTACCGCTTGTCCTCAGGACAGAGGCATCCTCCATCTTAATTGCTCCTCCATAAGTGGCCTCCCTGGGTTTGCCTTCCCTCGTGGCCCAATAGGCTGCTCCAGCTCCAGCCCTTGTGTCCACATTCCAGCAGGAAGAAGAGGCAAAGGGCACAGTCTTGGTACTTTTAGGTACTTTTTGAAGCTGTCTTAAAGCACTTTGCTCACCTGTCCTTGGTGAAGGCTTAGTCATGTAGTTGCAGAGGAGGCTGGGGAATATCTTTATCCTGGGTATCCTTGTGTCCAGCCTAAAATTGGGCATTTGTTACTATGGAAGGAAAGACAATTTGTAGGCTCTGGCACACCGTGAAAAGTGTGATAAAGGCACAAGATGGCAGGCAGTGTCTGCATTCTAAAGGGCTGCCCTTTGCCTTCTCAGAATTATCGGAGTGTAGGTTAAAGGGGTAGCTTACTTCTGTTCTTTGGGTGGTTGCGAAGGCCCGGTAAGGCCACCGAGTCGCCCGACTCCAGCGTGTCCTGAAGCCCCTGGCCCCCGAATGACAATGCCCTGTTTCTCTCCTCTGTTCTGCAGTCTCAAACATGTCCCAGTACTTCAGCCCTGCCTCGGTGTCCAGCAGCCCGGCCCGCGCCCTCCTGCTGGTCGGCGTTGTCCTCCTGGCCTACTGGTTCCTGTCCCTGACGCTGGGCTTCGCCTTCAGCGTCCTGCACCTGGTGTTTGGCCGCTTCTTCTGGGTCGTGCGCGTCATCCTCTTCTCCATGTCCTGCGTGTACATCCTGCACAAGTACGAGGGCGAGCCCGAGAGCGCCGTGCTGCCCCTGTGCTTCGTGGTGGCGCTGTATTTCATGACGGGGCCCATGGGGTTCTACTGGCGCAGCGGGCCCAGTGGGCCCAGCGTGGAGGAGAAGCTGGAGCACCTGGAGAACCAGGTCAGACTGCTCAACATCCGCCTCAACAGGGTGCTGGAAAGCCTCGACCGCACCAACGACAAGTGAAGGTCACCAATGACAAGTGAAGGTCAGCCGGACCAGCCAGGTCCCCTCGCACCAGCGCGCACTCTCGGAAAAAGAAGAGGGAGAAACCACACCCCAAACAATCCTAATAAACGTGACTGAGCAAGAAAGCGGCACTTTGTGAGGGTATTTTTGACCACGTGTCGACTCTTAGGACGTGTACCAAGAGTTCAAATGCCATTTATGTAGAACTACACACCAAGTGTCATCCGTGGGAAAATATTTTTTAAACAAAGAATATAACCACATTAGCTGCACAGTACGAGAAGTTTGTCTGTGCGTAGAGCATCAAGTTCATTTTTCAAGCATTTAAATACATCTTTTGTAAGGTTTTTAAATAAAGGCGGATTGAGTCGAGTTTATTAAAACTTTAAAATTGAGGGGAAGGATATGCCCACTGGACACTTTTAGAAAAGTTTAAACACAAGCATTTGTTTTCACAGCTTGGGAAATTGGTGGGTGAGGTCTGCGTTGTTTTTCTCGTCTTCCAAAACTGTGAGCTTTATTTGTTTTTATTTTTGGTTGATGTTGACTTAGCTGACGAATGTCGTCATTTCTAAATGTGGGCAGTCAGACGACAAAATCTCTTTTGGGTTCTAGATGCCAGCAGAGCCCCCATCAGCTACATTTTTAAATGAAGAAATCCTTATTTGTAGAAAACCTGAGGTTTCTTTTCCTCTGTCCTTCCATATTTTTTAAGCTCAGTGATCTGTAAAGGAAATGGGAAGACTAGGCAAGGAAATGTATTTGAGTTTTGATACCAAGAGCTACCTGGGTAGGCACTGAAGATCCCCCAAGAATCGATTTGGTTCCCCAATTTAGCCATTGACACTAGGTTGTAAATGAAAGATACACCATTGAGGGCTTTTTGTTGATTGGTTTCATTTTGTTTTCTTTTTGTTTTTTGGCTTTTGATGATTTGTTTCATTCTGTTTTTGATTGACTCAGGACCTAGAAAGAAAACAGACGCAGCAGCAAATCCCATTTTCCAGCCTCTTGTGGCTTAGACAGCTTTCTCAGGAACAGTGAGCGTTAAAACGCGAGCCGTCTAGGTCTGGATTTCCCCCTGAAGTTTTTACAGTACATTCGTTTGGTGCTTTTTGTCTGAAGTCTGCTGTGTCCCCGTTTTTGGTGGTCTCTGGGGACAGGCAGTGGCACCCGTGGGGAGGACAGGTGTGGGGGGGAGGTCCTGGAAAAGGGAGCTGTGCAGGGCTTGGTGCAGAACTCCTGTTTGGGAAGCACCAGCCGAGCAGGACAAGGGCAGGAAGCCCCTGCTTTTGCAGAAGGCTGCCAGGGATCGCGGTGTCTGCTTTTCTACCCACCAGCGCTTCCAGCAGTTTCCCTTTGCAGAGCCCCTGCACTGAGATTTGCAGAGACCCCCGCCAGATCTGGTAGAACCAAGACCTTATGGCCCAGATACCAGTTTGAAGAAAATGTACATGTCTGCCAACCCTGGGGAGGTGATTCTGTACAATTGTTGTTGTTTTTTGAGGTACCAGGGCCGGGGATTGAACCCAGGACCTCATATGTGGGAAACTGTTGCTCAACCACTGAGCCACACCGGCTCCCCTGAGTTGGTTTTTTTCATTTGTTTTTAGGAGGTACTGGGGATCGAACCTGGGACATCATACATGGGCAGCATGTGCTCAACCACTTGGGCTACATCTGCTCCCCTTGTGCAGTTTTATTTTTGGTTGCAAGCATCTGGGAACCAGAAGTAGATGTTTTTTGAGGCTGTTTTTGAAACTTCTGTTTTTGAGGTGCACGTAATGGGACCCCAAACTCCTGAGCTTGGTTCACTCTCTGAAACACATACATGATCTCTGGGGTTTGCTTGGGCAACTCTTTTTCCATGGGCATTTGAAACACATGCTTCCTGGATTGAAACTGTTCCATTTTTGTCAAATGCTTAGAGATGAATCTATTTTAGCACAGGGTATCAGTAACTCCGGGGAGTTTAACGTTGCCCTCCTTCCTTTTGTGCATTTGACTGTACCATGTGTTAGGGACCACAGATTGCTTTGCTTTTGCTGACCAAGACAAAAGTGGTATCTGCACAAAGCCATTGCCAACTCCTACCTTCCCTCCTCCTGCTCGTCACAGTTGTCTGCCCAAGTTTAAGTCTTAAATCTCACTCTGCTTGGCATAATCCCCACTTGGTTCCTCCTTCCACTCCACACACGAAACACAAAGGGCACCGTGGAGTGTCGGGGTCTAGGTTGGAAAACCATCTGGTTTCTACTAAGTTTGACGGAGGCACGTGTATCTGGGCACTTACAAGTATTCCCTGGTGGGACCACAGCCATCCATGAAAAATTGAGAATATATGCCATTTTTTTTCCAAATTGGGTAAATGTAGTCCGAGATCCATTTTATAGTTTGGTACACTCAAGTGAAAAGATGTGTATTTTTAATGGAAGAACCTACAGTTAATTAGGGTTATCAATTCAGGGCAGAACGTTGTTTGGATTCTGATAGGAGTCCTAGATGCCAGGTCTGAAGATGTCCTTTTTTTTTTTTTATTAAAGAAATTGTGAGTTTACAGAACTACCATGCCTAAAACACAGGATTTCTATACACCACCCTATTATTAACACCTTGAACTGGCTTGGTACATTCGTTACAATTGATGAAAGCACATTTTTAGAATTGTACCATCAACCCTAGTCCACGGTTCATTTAGGGTTCACTGACAGTTCACTAACTGTTGTGTAGTTCCAGGGTGTGTCTTGATTTTTAATACATAAATTAGACTTTTGTTTAGGAATATTCTTAACCTCAAATCGTTGGGGATTTTTTTCTTTCTGCATTCCATGGAAGATTGTAGGGTGTTTGGCCTCCCTCACCCCATCTCTTTCTTTTTCCTCTTTTTTGTATGTAGAAAGAAAATATTTTTCTACCATATCGCATGCCCAGAAGGGAAATATTTTTTTCTCCCTTCAGGGCTGTAGAATATATTTGTGCAACCCTTCATTAAATATGACCTACACACATGATGAAAACTACCGTGGCTTCAGGATTCAGTGTTTAAAATGTCATCTTCCAGTGAATCAGTGTTACTTTCCCAATGCTTCTGTATCACAAGAAATACTCATTTTACCAAGAAGAGAAAACAGTAAGAAGAGGAAGACCAACTGGCGCTAAATGGCGGGATTAGTGGGGATGTTTTGGGGTTGGTGGTCTCTTCCTTGGCATGCTAGCAAAGCGGG
>JAKSZT010054518.1:3709866-3737202 GCA_026826555.1 Tolypeutes matacus | reverse complement strand
ATGTTTTGGGGTTGGTGGTCTCTTCCTTGGCATGCTAGCAAAGCGGGCACGTGATGTTTCCTTGGAGCGCCAACCTTTCATAAACGTTTTCCAATACCAATCGGCACTACCTGTCTTCTGGGTTTTTTGTTTTGTTTTTTTTTGCTTCACATTTCAGTCCCTATGTCATTTCTGGTGACAGAATTTCTTGAGCACTCACTTTGTTGCTAGCGGGAATCCCAGATGGCATCATTCCATGTGCCCTGTGCCACCTTAAGCTGCTTTCGAGGAATGTCGGCTGCCTTCCTGGTTGACGCAGCTTCTCCCCATAGGTTTTGCATCGGCTGACTTCACCGTGTTCATCCCCTTGGTGTTGAAAGAAATCCCTCAGGCTCTTAAGGGGTCAGCCTTTGCCCCCGGCCCGCGCGTTTTTAAAGTAACATAGGACCATAACGCAGAGTTCTTGTTTATGGCCATTTGAGCAGTTGGATTTTTGCTCCTCTTTTGTGTATAATAGAAATTGTATCTTTTTTGCAGGCTGTAACACAGTACTCTTAAAATTAGTATGAGGCACCCATGGATATGTACAGGATCTGGAGTACACAAACCTTGTCCAGCATGTTGACGTCTTCTGTGCTTTGCTCTTCAGTGACTCCTTGTAACGTAGGCCGTGCACCAGTATCAGTTTTTACCTTGTGGTGGCACAAAAAGCTGATTGTCACTTGCATTGTCTTCTGAAACCCTGTGGCAGTGAATGGCCTTATTGACCGTATGTTCTAATGTCTTTTTGCAAATCTAAAGGTTTTATTGTAGTGTCAGTTTAATACCTGCATGTGTGTTAAATCTCTGAATCCCATGTAATTAAATTGATTTCTTGTGATGGTGATTAGCGCACACTTAAAATCCAGCGAAGCAATTATTTCCCTCTTCCTAACTGGAAATCATCTGTGGGGTATGGTACCCATTATCAACACTATATTTATGATTTGACTCCTATTTTGTGTATCTGGTTTAAGTTTTCTATAGCGTTTCAGTTGACACAGTGGTGTGTATGTGGTGTGTGCACCTTAGCTCTCTGAGCCTTGGGAAACTGATCCTACAAGTATCACACAGTAGACATAAATACAATAAGGCTTATTATTTTTTTGCAAAGTGATATATATATACTTTTAATTTATTAAATCACTGGCTTTGGTATTAAGTAGAGATATTTGTAGACTGATTTCAGAACAGAATTAAAGTATTGTGAAAATTACAACTCAATAAACGTTTATTGTAATTTTGTTGTACGGGCTTCCTAAATACATTTCATCACTTCCAGCCACTTGTCTGTGGAGTTTCCCCAATTTTGACATGTAACAGCGATTCTCTTTTCCAATCTGAGAAGAGTCATAATAAATTACTGAATTCAAGTGTTCAGTTGCAGATAGGGTTGCCAGATAAAATACAGGACACCTGGATAAATTTGAGTTTTAGGTAAATAACTTTAGTGTAAGTAGTCCCAAATATTGTAGAAACTTATACTAAAAAATCATTCATGGGGAGCAAATGTGCCTCAAGCAATTGAGCTCTTGCCTACCACATAGGAGGCCCTGGGTTCAGTTCCCAGTGCCTCCTAAAGACGAGCAAGAGAGTGAGCTGACATGATGGGCAGGTGTGGTGAGTTGATAAAACAAGATGATGCAACAAGAGACAGGAGGAAAACAATGAGAAATACAACAAAGCAGGGAGCAGAGATGGCTCAAGCGATTAGGTGCCTCCTTCCATATGGGAAGTCCCAGGCTTGATTCCCAGTGTCTCCTAAAAAGAAGACCAGTACACAACAAATAGACACAGCACATGCAAATATGAGGGGGTGGGGAGAAATCTTTTTTAAAAAAAAAACATGTCTGTCTAAAACTCGAACTGAGTGTCCTGTATTATTATTATTTTTTTTTAGTGCTTAAAACAACACATATTTATTCTCTTACAGTTCTAGAGGTCAGAAGTCTCAAATCAGTCTCACTGGGCTACAATCAAGGTATGGGCAGGGCGTCCTGTACTTCTATTTGCTAAATCTTATGACCATAGTGGGGTAATGCAATTGTGGTAAAATCCTCCCAGTGTTTTCTTGGGTGCTATAAGTTGTTTAGCAAACATTTAGGAACGAATATAAGGAGAATACGGTAGCGTTAAATATATCTGAGACCCAGCAGTACTGTTCCTGGATATAGCTGTTGCAGAGAAATTCTCACATAGGTCCCATAGGGGACAGTTTGATGATAGTTTTTATGAAATTATTTGGAGACAATCTGGGTGGCCCATCACTGGGAAAGTGTGCAGGTAAGAGGTGGGGGTCATGTACCATGGAGGATAGTGCAACAGTCAGTAGCAATGAAAACAGTGCTGAGTGAGGAAGTAGAAACCAGCGTGAGATATAAAAACATTGTCCATTTGAGTAAATTAAATACATGTGATTCAAATAATTTTGTGAGCACACAATAAAAAGGATTTGCATTAAACTAGCAGTAGAGTGGGGCAGGGGTGGGAAAGGCAATGGGGAGGAAAGCTGAACACAATGGGGGCACTCGGCAAGAACAGCAGTGCCGCTGTGCGTGGGCCGAGAAGCATGGTGAGCCTGGCCCTCCACGCGGGGTCAGCTAGTTACCGAGGGAAGAAGGTATTGCCCTCTTAGTTTGGGCTGGAAATCATGCCTCCAGTCCAGCCTCGTTTTCAGCCTCATCAGCTTTCACCATCCACTGTGCCAAAAGCCACCCGCTGCCCCAGTTTCAGCCAACATAACCTAATCCCTAGGTCAGCCAGGTCTTGCTACCAGTTACCTTTGCAGCTATTCCCCAACCAAGCCTTCCAGGGCTTTGTTTTGTTTCCTAAGGGCTTTATCAAGGAGCAGTCAGGGGGTAATTGACATGCAATGAAGTGCACAGGATTCAGATGGACTCCAACTAGTTTTGACCTATGTCTACACCGGAGAAGCCACCACCACGATCAGGAGAGTGAACCTCTCCATCACCCCCCTTTGTATCCCTTTTGTCCTTCCTCACGCCCCATCCTCAAGCAACTACTGATTTGCTTTTTGCCACTATATATTCTTTTGCATTTCCTAGTCTATTCTGTAAATGGAATCAAAGTATGTGCTCGTTCCTCCCCCCTCAACTTCTTGATTACTTTCTGTTGCTGAGTAGCATTCCATTGCATGGATATACTGGTTTGCTTATCCGTTCACCTGCTGATGGACTTTGGGGCTGTTTGTATAGCTGTTATAAGTAAAGCTGCTGTAAACGTTTGTGTACAGGGCTTTGTGTGGACATAGGCGCTCATTTCTCTTGGGTAAATACCTGGGAGTGGAATGGCTGGATCATATGGTAGGTGTGTGTTTAACTTGTTAAGAAACTGCCATTTTCCAAAGTGCTTGTACTATTTTACATTCCTACCACCTGTCTCACAGTTCCAGTTCCTCTACATCCTCACAAGCACTTGGTATGGTCAGTTTTTGTGTTTCTCTTTTTTTTCCCTTTTGAAATACTTTCACGCATACTGCAAAGTTACAAAAACAATACATATCCCATGCAGAGAACTCCAACACACCCCCACTGCCCCCAGGCACCCAGATCCATCCATTCCAACATCTGTCCATACTAGCCATATCATTCCATCCATCTATCCATTTGTCTGTCAGCTATCCATCAATCTAGATTCGAAATGCTTGAGTAGGCTGCACACATCAAGCTCCCTGAATACTCAACACTGCCATGTACACTTCCCTGAACAAGGACACTCATCTACTGTTTTAATTTGCCAAAGGGCTGCCGATGCAATGACCAGAAATGTGTTCGTTTTTATAAAGGAGATTTATTTGGGGTAAAATCTTACAGTTCTAAGGGCCATGAAAAGTCCAACTCAAGGCACCATAAGAGGTGCTTTCTCACCCAAGTCAGCTGACTTGCTGAAGCAAGATGGCGGGCAAACTCTGCCTGGTCTCTGCCTTCCCCTCTGGGCTGTACTGACTCCCGGAACTCAGCTGAGGGCAGCCAGGCAACAGGGCTTGTCTCTTACCTGGCCTCATGGCTCAGGCTCGGCTGCTCCACTTGTTCCCCGCTGCAAGCTGTCAGGCAAATGGCTCATCTCTCCCTGGAGCTTCAGCTACTTGAGCCTCTCCTTTCGGTCACATGGCAGGATAAAAAATAGCAGAGCTCTTTATTTCCTGTGTCTGTCTCTGTGAGTCCCTTTATAGCAGACCCAGCAAGGGGCCGGAGACTTAACCTGAGTCATGCCTCTCTGACATTGTCCAATCAAAAGCCCTAAAGCGATCATATCAAGAAATCTAACCAAAGGTCCCTCAACTGAATTTTTTTTTTAACTTTATTTTGTACATTTAATAATTGAAAACATAAGCAATAAAAAACTAAAAAGTAAACACAGATGAATAAATATATACATTTCTCAATTAAATGTAATGGATACATGTAAATTTTTTGTTTTGTTTTTTGTTTGTTTTTTTGTTTTTTTGTGTGTGTGAATCAAACAATATATTACACAATATATTTGGTTCATAGTAATGCATTCATACAGTATTTGTCCTTTTGTGTCTGGCTTGCTTCACTCAACATAATGTCCTCCAGGTTCATCCATGTTGCCATATGCTTTATGACTTCATTTCTTCTTACAGCTGCATAATATTCCATCGTGTGAATAGACCACAGTTTGTTTATCCATTCATCTCCTCAACTGAATTTAATGCAAATTAAACTGCACCCAAAGGCATAGACTAGTTTACAAACATACTATTTCTTTTTTGGGGTTCATAAAATAATTTCAAACTGCCACATCTATGTAATCATCATAAGTGCAGTTATCAAGTTCAAGAAATTCAATATTGATATAGAGCTTACAGTCTATATTTTAACTTCTTCATATGTCCCAATAATGTCCCTTTGACCTTTTTGCATCCCTTGCTAGATCCTAGCCAGGATCATCTACTGCAGTTAATTGTCATTTGTCCCTTTAGTTGCTCTTCTTTCTTTCTTCTTTTTTTGTAATTGTGGGAACATATGCACAACATAAACTTTCCTCTCAACCACTCCCAAGCATACCATTTAATGGGATGACTCACATTGACAATATTGCAGTACCCTCACTACCTTCCTTACGAAAACTTTTTCATCTCCCCCAACAGAAACTCTATACCCATTAGGCATCACTCCCCTTTCCCCCTGCCTCCTGCCCCTGGCAACCTGTACTCTGATTTCTGTCTCTATGAGCTGGTATATCTACAATATTTTCTTTATAGTTTCCATGGGCCTTAATTTAACATCCTAAATCGATAACAATCTCGTTTGCTTTGATACCAACTTAACTTCAGTAGTATATACAAACTGTTTCCATTATCCCTCAGTCCCCCCAGTTTTACGTAATTCTTATCACAAATTACTTATTCACCATGAGTCCAATACCACTAATTGATCACTGCCTTTTATGCATTTGCCTTTTAGAACTGTAGGAAGGAAAATGTGGAGTTACAAATAAAAAATATAGCTCTGGCATTTATATTTACCTATGTCATTACCCTCACCAGCAATCTTTATTCTTCATGCAACTTTGATCTATTGTCTATCGTCCTTTCCTTTCAACCTGAAGAACTCCCTTTAGCATCTCTTGTAGGGTCAGTCTAGCGGTGACGGACTCCCTCAGTTCTTGTTTATCTGGGAATATCTTCTCTACCTCTCATTTAAAAATATATATATATTTTATTAGAGAAGTTGTGAGCTTATGAAACAACCATGCATAATGTGCAGAATTCCCATACATTACCCCTTCACCAACACCTTGCATTGTTGTGGAGTATTTGCTACAGATTATGAAAGAATATCATCAAAATATTACTACTAACCATGGTCCATAGCTTATACTTGGTATACTTTTCCCATACACCCTTTATTATTATTATTATTATTATTTTTTAGGAGGTACCAGGGATTGAAACCAGGACCTCATACATGTGAAGCGTGTGCTCAACCACTGATCTACACCTGCTCCACTTTTTTTTTTTTTTGACACATCCTATTATTAACACTATATATTAGTATTGTACATTCGTTATAGTTCATGAGGACACTCATATTTGTACTGTTAACCACAGTTCATCTTCAACCACATTGTTCACGTGCTCTACAGTCCCATGCCTTGTACAATTCTCACTCAGTGCCTCTCACTTTCATCACAGAGTTGTGCAGAGTCCAAAGAGTTTTCCTTAGTCCAAAAGAAAAAAAGCCCATAACTCTCTATTATTTTTTAAAGATTTATTTATTTATTTACTTTATCCATTTTAAACCCCTCCTTCCCCATTTGCTGTTTTGTGTCCATTCGCTGGGCAATTCTCTGTGTCTGTTTCCTGCCATCTCTTCTCATCCTCCTCCTCCAGTCTTCACCAGGATTCGATCCTGGAGACCTCCGATGTAGGAGAGAGGTTTTCTACCACCTGCGCCACCTCAGTTCCTGGTTTTCAGAGCTTTCGGAGCATCTCGTCTTGTCTCTCCCCTACGTCTCTCTCCTGTTACGTAATCATCTTGCTGCATGGCTCCCGGGGCCTGGTGGCTCACCAGCACACAGAGCCTGGCAGCCCATGAGCCTTCTATATATTTTTTTTGTTTTACCGGAAGGTCCTGGGGATCGAACCCAGGTCCCTCCATATAGCAGACGGACGCCCAACCATTTGAGCCACATCTGCCCCCTATAACTCTCTATTATTGACCCTTAGAATTGATATACCTTCTTTGACATTGATGCAAAAATATTACAATATTGCCATTAACTATAGTCCATAAGTTACATTAACTGTATTTCCCCCATGCATCACCATATTCTTTTTTTTTTATTATTATTTAATTTGTTCTTATTCTTTTCTACCATATTCTTACCACCTTGTAATAGTGATGTACATTTGTTCTAGCTCATAGAAGTACATTCTTGTGTTTGTACTATTAACCACAATCCTCATCCACCTCAGGGTTCACTATGTTATTCAGTCTTTAGATTATTCTCTAGCTTTCTTTCAATTGACATATATGTCCCTAAATTACCCCTTTCAGCCACAATCTCATTTATAAACCAGCTGTGTTATCCTCACTATAATGTGTTACCATCAACTCTATCTATTTCCACACTTTATATTCAAGCTAATTAAGAATCGTACATACATTAAGCATCAGTACCCCTTGTCAGCCTCAATCTCTCTCCTAGTAACCTATACTTTAGGTTTTAACTCCATGTATTTATTCTTTGTATTTAGTTCATATCAGTGAGACCATACAATGTTTGTCCTTTTGTGTCTGGCTTATTTCGCTCAGCATAATGTCTTCAAGGTTCATCCATGTTAGCATATGTGTCCCAATTTCATTTCTTCTTACTGTAGCATAGTATTCCATCGTATGTATATACCACATTTTGTTTATCCATTCATTGGTTAGTGGGCACTTGGGTAGTTTCCATCTTTTGGCAATTGTGAATAACGCCACTATGAACACTGGTGTGTAAAAGTCTGTCACTGTTTTCAGTTCTTCTGGATATATTCCTAGTAGAGGGATTGCTGGATCATATGGCAGTTCTATATTTTGCTTCCTGAGGAACTGCCAAACTGCCTTCCACAGAGGCTGCACCACTCTACATTCTCACCAACAGTGAAGGAGTGTTCCTATTTCTCCATATCCTTGCCAGCACTTGTTTTCTGTTTTTTAAATAATGGCCATTCTATGAGGTGTAAGATAATATCTCATTGTAGTTTTGATTTGTATTTCCCTAATAGCTAGTGATATTGAACATTTTTTCATGTGCTTTTTCACCATTTGTTTCTCCTCTTTGGAGAAATATCTATTTAAGTCTTTTGGAGGTACAGGGGATTGAATCTGGGACCTCATGCATGGGAAGCAGGCACTCAACCATTGAGCTATACCCACTTCCCTATGATCTCTTTATATAGCATGCAAATCAAACCCTTATCAGATATGTGGTTTCCAAATTTTTTTTCCCATTGAGTGGGCTCTCTTTTCACCTTCTTGACAAAGTCCTTTGAAGCACAGAAGTGTTTAAGTTTGAGGAGGTACCATTTTCCATTTTTTTTCTTACATTGCTCGTGCTTTTCGGTGTAAGGTTTAAGAAACCACCACCTATCACCAGGTCTTGATTTCCTTCTATATTTTCTTCTAGGAGTTTTATGGTTCTGGCTTTTACATTTAGGTCTTTGATTTATTTTGAGTTAATTTTTTTTTTTTTTTAAAGATTTTATTTATTTATTCATTTATCCCCCCCTTGCTGCTTGTGCTCGCTGGGTCAGCTAACCACGCCATGCGGGCGGGCTTGCCTTCACCAGGAGGCCCCGGGAACCAAACCCGGGGCCTCCCATATGGTAAACGGGAGCCCTACTGATTGAGCCACAGCTGCTTCCCATTGAGTTAATTTTTGAATAAAGTGTGAGATAGGGGTCCTCTTTCTTTCTTTTGGATCTGGATATGTACTTCTCCCAGCACCATTTGTTGAATAGACTGTTCTACCCTTCTTCCCCTCAATTTTGAAAGACAGATTTGCCAGATATAGAATTCTTGGTTGGCAGTTGAGTTTAGCAATTTAAATATGGCTTCCTATTGCCTTTTAGCCCCCATAGTTCCCCATGAGAAATCAGCATTAAACCTTACTGAGACTCTCTTGTAAGTGACACATTGCTTCTTGTTTGCAGCTTTCACAATCTTCTCTTTATATCTGGCACTTGACAGTTTGTTTAAAATATGCTATGGGGTGGGTGGCTCTATTGGGGTTCATCCTGCTTGGAGTGTGTGAGAGTGTTGGATGTGTATATTCATGTCTTTCGCTGAATTTGTGAAGTTGCCAGTCATTATTTCTCTCTGCCCTTTCTCTCTTTCTCTGGGACTCCCACAATGCGTAGTTTGGTCCACTTGACGGTGTCCCACAGGCTTCTCAGGCTCTGTTCACTTTTCTTCATTCTTTCTTCCTTCTGTTCCTCAGATGAATGATTTTCATTGTCTTGTCTTCAAGTTCACTGAATCAATCTTCTGCTCCAATGTGCTGTTGAGCCCCTCTAGAGAATTTTTAGTTTCTCATACTGTTTCTGTTTGGTTCCTTATCATAATTTTCATCTCTCTATTGGTATTCTCTTTGTGTTCATCCATTGCTTTTGTAATTTTCTTTAGTTCTTTGTCCATGTTTTCCTTAGCTCTTTGAGCATATTCAGGACCATTTTCTAAAGGTCTCTGTCTAGTATGTCCCATGTCTGGTCTTCCTCATTGGTGGTTTCTGGTGCTTTAATCAGAAAAAAACAGGGCTATGGCTTCCTGTTTCTTTGTGTTTTGTAACCTTTTGTTGAAACCTGGACATTTTGATATTTTAATATGTTATTGCTGGAATTTAAACTCTAAAGCTTGTATTTAAAGCTTGTAAAGCTTGTGTTCCTTAAGCTTGTATTTAGCTAGCATTATTACAGAGCTTTCCTTGCATGCTAGGAACAAACTACAACTTAAAAAAGGAACAAAATTAAACACCTTTCCCAGTCTTTGCAGATTGACCTGTGCAAGTGCTCTCCTTCAGGGTTTACCCATACAATGAGTTTAGAGAATAGCTCCAGGCCAAAGCCTACGGGCCTTCCTGATTCTTTCTGTGCATACATCTTGTCTTGGGCATGGGCTTGTGGTCCTAGGAATTCTCCCACTGATATGGTTCTGAACGTACCCTTTTCCCTGGAAACAGTTTCCTCATGGTAACAGGCACTGCACTGAATGTTCTACAGCTAGCAACGCCTTGCCCCAGGCAGCCACTTGCCTCCTCTCCCAGCATTATATGGGAGAACTCAGTGAGCTGCCTTCTACATGTGGGGCAAGTACTGGAACAGCAAGTCCTCAGGGCACCACTAGACAGATTGAGCCAGACATACCTGCTTCTAGTGAGTGCACAAAGGTTACTCTGCTCCCTCTGGAGCCAGGACCAGGGATCCCACTGGGAGCATGCGGGTGAGGGGCAGGGAGGGACACACCAGGAGGCCATGAGATCCTACTGCTTTTAAGTGGTGCTCACTTTGTTATGATTTTTTTGTGCATTACATTTTCTGGAGCTTTAAGAAAGTTGTTTCTGCCAGTTCTTTTTTTTTTCTCCCCCTTTTTAAAAAGGCAGTTTCTCCCCATCAGGGAATCAAACCCCAGTCTCCCAGGTGTCAGGCAGGGATGCTCACCACTATACTAACAGCGATGGTGGTTCTACTAGTTCTTGCTGATGGGTCAAAGCTTCTGTCAGGGTATGGAGGCGTGAGGTGTCTCATTCCTAATGTCAGTTTTTTGCCCCCGAAACATCAATTCAGTCACTGATAGGTATTGTCTTACTTGAAACTGGACATCCTTAATTAAACAAAGGAATGCTTATTCTTGATAAGTGTAGACAGAATTTCAGTGGACAGGTTGTATAAATCTTCTGATTATACAACATACATTAGCCAGCCCTTGAGCTTTACAGTAGGAAATCAACCACTCAAAAATGATAAGCATATATCCAAATAACCTGTTATAAAACCCAAAGAAAAGTAAACTAAGCCAGCAGAAAGATTATCTACTTAATTATCAGTCATTAATCATCTATTTATGTGCAACCCCCAAATCCCAGAAATACACTTCCACAATTGCCAAAATAACAAGACAAATGATCTGTAGTGTTTTTTTGTTTTTGTTTTTTTAATAACTGCATCTCTTAGATTACATTGGTGACTTTGATGAGGATAATGTTAGGATTATCTCCTAATATATGATTGAAATCTATCCTGATCATTACTATTCATGAAACAAAAACTAGCAGAATGTTGACAAAAGCCCTGGCAGGAAGGGGTAGTCTCAACAGCATGCAAATTCACTTCCTCCATTCACTGCTGCAGGCCTGGGCCACAGCTTCCTAGTTATTGTCCATTTATACTGAACCGAGGGCTCTAAACATTTTCTCAAGATTCCTTCCTCACAATAGGCAGATCAAGTCCCAACAACAAACTGATCATGTTTGGATGAGAGATTGTATAGTTTGAAATGTTCTCAGCCCACTATATTTATCATTCAAAACATTCACCCTTAGCCAGCAATGGCATCTGTCCCCCTGTAGTCACTAAAGACATCATGCCACTTACCTTTGGTCACTGCTGAATTACATTTTTTCTAATTCTTAAATCTGTACTTGACGTCAGTATTGAAGAGCTGCTGCTAAGTGGATATGGATTAGATCACATAACACAGGTAAACATTGGCAAAATGTAAATTACAGTCTTTGAAATAGAAAATTAATAGAATTTGCAAAAAGAAACTGCTGCAGAGAGATTATTTCATAAAAGAGTGCAAAGTTAGCATCTAAGTGTCAACCAACTGGAGGAAGAAAGGAAAGGGTGAAATGACCAAACCCCTTTCAAGTCTAGATCAAGGTCAGAGAGGCCACAGCCAGTGCTAACCAGATGCTTTCTGTCCCTTGATGCCTCCCTATTCTGTTGTTGTTTTTTAATCTTTTTTTATTTTTATTTTTAAAGAAGCTTTAGATTACATAAATGTTACATAAAAAATATAGGGGATTCCCATATGCTCCACTCCCTCCTCCTCCCACACTTTCCCACATTAACAACATCCTTCATTAGTATGGTACATTTGTTACAATTGATGAACACATATTGAAGCATTGCTACTAACTATGGACTACAGTTTATAGTTTACCTCTGTCCTGCCCAATTTTGTAGGTTATAACAAAATATACAATGGCCTGTAGCCATCACTGCAATGTCATGCAGGACAAATCCAATGCCCCGAAAATACCCCCATATTACACCTATTCTTCCCTCTCCCTTCCCTTAGAACCTCTGGTGGCCACTGCCTTTATATCAATGACAAGAGTTCTTCCGTTGCTAGAATAATAATAAGTCCATTGTAGAATAATAATGTCTACTTTAGTCCATTGTTCATTCCCCCAATCTAGAGAGTTTGGGGATGGTGATGCCCACTCTGCTTCTAACTAAGAGGGGGCTTAGGTTCCATGGGGCAGATGGATGGATCTGTCTTGCTTGCAGTTGCAGACTCTCTCTGTTCCTTGCCCATCCTGTTTTGTGTCCTGTCAGACTTACAGATAACAGTGCAACTGTGAATAAATAAATACTGAGTGTGTACAATTTGTCCTGCATCATGACTATAAATTCTCAGATGTCCGACATTTTTTTTTTCTGTCAAAATTCTTCTTGAATAGTTCAATAATTGCAGGTCTCTGTTTACAGGGATGGTTGAAAAATAATACCATCATTAAAAGAGAACTGATTTCAGAAAGCTTATAATTCATATATAAGCTATACATAAATAGTATGCACATCTCTCTGTTTGTGTTTATTTAGAATCTTTTAAAAAGATTAGAACAGGAGGAAATAATAAAAAAGGGACTGGAGCAGGATGCAGCTCTACCAGGGCTGGAAGCTGGGAGCACAGGCTACATTATCTTTTCTGTTTGTATGATCTGAGTATTCTTTTCCTCCTTCCTTCTCCTTTAGTATCTTCTGACCTGTTTATATATTTTTATATTTACTTATCATATACATGTCAATAGATAACGGTGATTTTAATTTGGCTCTGGCCATATTCACAAAAGTCTCAGATTTAGACTTTAGAGCTTCTCCCTAGAAGTGATTATTCCTAAAGACACAGATTCATTCACCAAAGGTTTTGAAAGAATACAATATTTATCATACAACTTGAAATTCATCTTTAAATACACCTCTAAAGTAAGCATGCATTGAATTAAAGTTTTCAATAAATCCCAAAGTTTTCCTAGAATAACAAGGGACCTGAAGACTCCCTCACCATGTCGGTTGATTAGGCCCTTTTGCTCATAAATTCTCATCCTCAAGACAGTATAACCAGGGGACTGGAAGTAGCTCAAGTGGTTGAGCACCTGCTTCCAATGTATCAGGTCCGGGGGTTCAATCCTCGGTACTTATAAGAACAAAAAAACAAACAACAAACAAACAAAACCCCACAGCATAACAAGCATTAGGTAAACCACAACCCACACATCCTAGCTCTGCCCTAAAGGGGCAAGCCGACCGCCCCTCACCTCCATTTGTCTCTAGAGGGGTCATTGCTTCGTCCCCAGGAGCCGGGCACCGGCAAAGAGACACCTGGTTGCACTAAGTGGGCTGAGAGGGAGGCAGGTGACACGGCAGGCCTATCTCAGCAGCTCCCTTCTCTGTCACCCGCGTTCGTGCGGATCCCGGTGCCCACAGCCAGGTAGAGGGGATGGTGGAATAATAACCTTCTGGTCCACATTCTTTTCTTTGGGTCATTTATCACCAACTTATTTTGTGAATTTGCTCCCTGGACTTTGCTTTCCCCCCGTTCCCCAAATCCTTGAGTCTGGCACACACTAGGGGCTCAAGATTCATGTTTGAGTAAATAACTGAAGGAATAAACATTTTCCGGACACTTCGGCCCCAAAGCCCTCCTTTGGCACCAGAGGAGTCGAGCTGCTCCCGCTTGGGCCTCGGTGGGGCCAAGGCCGAGTGCTCCCGGATTAGGGCACGCGGGCCGCCGAGGCCGGGCAGTCAAGGCGGCGGCGCTGGGCCGTCGCGGTCCAAGGGTGACCCCGCCCCTCTGCCCAGCTCCAATTGGGCACGCCTTTTTCTGGGTCCCCTTTCGATTGGCTGAGAGGCGCGGCCCTGGCGCCGCAGCGACCTGCGATTGGTTGGCATTCGTACCAGTCCCCGCGGCGCGGCGGCCCTGGGCTGATGTGGAACCAGCCCTCCGCCAGCCAATCAGCGCGCGAGCACATTGTGGTGTGTGCGTGCGGCGCGGATCCCTCCGCCGCCGCCGCGAGCTCCTGTCGGGGCGGGGCCTCGAGGTGAACTTGGCGGGCGGCGACGCGGCGCGGTTCCTTGAGGGGGGCTCCCTTACTGCTGAGGACCCCCCGCAACTGGCCACGCTCGCCGGCCGCCCTGAGGAATAAACTTCACAAGTGAAAAGAATGCCGAAGACGAATAAAGGACAGAGATACTGGAACACTAATCAGAAATGCTGAAGCCGCCAGAAGGCCCACAGGAAGTGTGCACATGGCCCCCCGGTGTAGCCGGGGCCACGGGCCCGGCAGGCCCAGCGTCGAGCAGGGAGCCCGCGCCGGCAGCAGGGCGGGCCGAGTGCCGAGGGGAAAAAGGGCGCTGGCCTGGAGAGGCCGGGCGCTGCTTTCAATGACGAGCAAATGCTGTGAAGTGGGGGGAGGTTTCCAAACAGGGAGCCGGAGACCTTCTCTTTTGTTTGTTTATTTATTTGTGAGCCGGAGACCTTTTAGTACCTGCGCAGGAAATAGTAAAAATCAAAAATAAAAAAATTTTTAAAAAGGACAGGGAAACCTGTGTACCCGCGCGACCCACTGGACTCTTAGTATTTTTTCGTGACCCTTTTCTCTGAAAGCCTGGTTTCTGAAGAGAGAGCTTGAAATTTACCTAAGAGAAAAGCCAAACTGAGCCAGACGGTGGAGAGTCACCTCATGTGATATAAACAAGCAAGAGGGGAAACGGTTGCAAACCACAGGAAGCTTCAGATGGCTTGCCCGGCTCGTTTAAATCTCTTTAGGCTATAATGAAGCCTCTGCGTGCGAGAACACCTCTGTTTTTCACTGTTAGTACTGGGCTCAAGGATTAGCACCGCCTGGAGTTGTTAGAGTGTACTAATAGTTGCTGGATATCTTGGGGAGAATAGCGCAAACGAGCCCGCGTACGTGCATCTGCCCAGCAGCTGCAGGTACTAGCTGCGGGATGACGTGGGTGTACAACACTAGGAGGCCCCTGCTCTCCTGGGACTTCCTTGTAGTCGGGGAGACAGAAAATACAAAAGGGAACAAAATAATAACCAGGATGATTTAGCCTTACACTGTGAGGGAAATAAAAGACAGTGTGCCTGGGGAAGAGGGGTTGGGGACTCTTAGAGGGAGTGACATTTGAATTAATGACAAATACCTGTTAAGGTGGTCACAAGGAGTAGTCCAATTCGGAAAGTCAACTTCCCAAAAGCCAACTTGCCAAATCATCAATTCACTGGGCTTGTCAAATTGGCCAGATTTACCAATTTAATAATAATATTTAAAAAACGTGTTTTTTGTAACAAATGTACCACACTAATAAAGGATGTTGTTAATGTGGGAAAGTGTGGGAGGGGGAGGGAGGGGGGCATATGGGAATCCCTTATTTTTTTTAATGTAACATTTATGTAAACAAAGCTTCCTTAAAACAAACAAAAAAAAACCCCACAACAGCATGTTTTGTGGCTGTCTTCTTGAACACATTCATTGAATAAGAATGAAGGCTTTTCTGAGTTTTTCTTATGTATAAGAAAATATGCTACCTACTCTCCAGTTCATTGGACTCACCCAGGACAACTAACAAGGAGGTGATGATGGAAAATCATCATAACAAGGAACCCAGAGAGTCTACAACTGCAAGCAAGAGAGTCCCGTCCATCGGCTGTATGAGACTGAAGCCCCCTCCCAATTAGAGGTGGAGTGGGCATCATCATCCCAGAATCCTCAGGATTGGTGAATGAACTATGGACTAGAGTGGACTTACTAGTATTCTCCTATAGACATATTGTGATTCTAGCAATGAAAACTTATATCATTGATGTGGAAGCAGTGGCCACTGGAGTTTTGAGGTCAAGGAGAGGGAAAACAGGTGTAATTTGGGGGCATTTATGGGTCTTGGGAATTGTCCTGAATGACACTGCAACAACTGAGGCCATTATATATCTTGCCGTAACCTACAGAACTGTGTGGGAGAGACTGTAAACTACAATGTAAACTATAATCCATGCTTAGTGGCAGTGCCCCAAAATGTGCTCATCAATTGTGATGAACGTACCACACTGATGAAGGATGTTGTTAAGGTGGGTAAACGTGGGCGGTGTGGGGAGCAGGGCATATGGGAATCCCCTATATATTTTTTATGTAACATTTATGTAATCTAAATATCTTTTTTATTAAATAAGAAATTTTTAAAAATTTTAAAAAAGGAAAAAAGAAAATACACTTCGTGAATATTCCCTTACTCAGTTTACTTGGAGTACCCAGGTAAACTGTACCCAGCATGGGGGTTGTTCCATGGCTCTCGCTCATACCCTGTCTCTGGTCTGTAAACTCTGGCAGAGGGGCATGGTGCCGTGTCTGTCTTGGTTCCCTGGGGGTCGCCCCTGACCCAGTCTAAGCTTTTGGATCAGTCAAAAACAATTTGTGGACTGGATGAGTTCCATGTCCAGATTACAGCCATGGAAATCTTTCTTTCCAGGCTTTAGGAAAGAGGCAAAAAGAAAGGAGTGGCTTGGGGTGGGGACAGGACTCAGGTCTAGATGGACATTTGGAGGAATCTCTAGAAACCCTGATCCTTCCTACATTCCTTCATTCTGCAGACCCTTGTGGAGCAGCTCCCCTGTGCTGGCCTCTGGGCTGAAGAAAGAGGACAAAGACCCTGCTCTCCTGGGGCTGATGTCCTGAGGAGGAGGCAAGTAACAGGTCAGCAAAGCTTTTAAGTTTTATCTATGCAAGGACTAACTGAATACATTCATCTCATAAAAACCAGAAACATGGCAGAGAAGATTAAAATGTCTTTTGATGCCTCCCCAATCCTGAGCCCTTTTTCCCTCCCTAGAGGTGACCATTGTTATCAGTATAGTGGAGATCCTTCTAGTTCTTTTTTTCTACACATATATATCAAGGTGTAAGGAAAGATACATATGTATTATATATCTCTACAAAAGATATATATATACATATATGTGTGTGTATATAAATATATGTGTATATATATATATAAAACACAAATTGGAGTTGTGTATTATTTTTTCTGGAACTATAACATCTTTCTGCAGCTAGCGTTTTTCCCTGCTACAATCTGCCTTTGGGAACTGAGGCTTATGTAGGGAATGAGGGAAGACGAGTCATAGCTGGGACCCAGCAGGGAACATGGCTGTGATACCCCTCCTGTAAACCCCCTGAGAGAGGGCTGCTACTAAGAACAAAGTCGGAAAGACCCCACCAAGACCCTGGTCCCTCGGCCCCATTTGGAAATCCCGGATAACTCCAAACAGGTCTGCCCATTGGTCCTGTATAACTCCAAAGAAAAGGCCTCATCTTTGGACCCTTGAGAGCTAACAGCTGGGGCCCCTCCCCAACATTAGGAAGGGGAGAAGTGAAGAACAGCTTTAATAAAGTCAGCCCCCTGGCCCCAGGTGCTCCTCTTTGCCTGGAGGTTGCCTGCAACCATGTCTCCGTGTAGACTTTTCTCTTTTCTCTCACTTCTCAATAAACTCTTTTTACTGGCCTACCTAAACTGGCATAATCTTAAATTCTTTAATGCGACATAGCCAAGAACCTAGAAGAATCCAGTGTCTTCTGACTTCAGGAACAATGATGTCTCTAGGTTTATCTTGTTATTTTTCAAATTTAAATTTAATTTATTTATTTTAATTTGTGGTAAAATATACATAACCTAAAAAATCATTTCACCCATTTTAAGTGGACAATTTTTTGACATTAAATACATTGACAATATTGCGTAACTTTCACCACTACCTATTTCCAGAGTATTTTCATTATACCAAAACCAAACTCATACTCACTTAGCAATAACTCCTCATTCTCCTCTCCCCGCTCTCTGTCTCAACAATTCACTTCTTCTAAGTATTTCATACAAGCAAAATCATGCCATATTCACTGCTGCGTAGTGTTTGGTTGGATGCCGAAGGCATGGCCGTGGACATCATTTCTTTCATTGCCTATTGAGGACGTCAGGTATGGCTGCATTTTCTCCTCTGCT
This sequence comes from Tolypeutes matacus, assembly GCA_026826555.1. Taxonomy (NCBI): domain Eukaryota; kingdom Metazoa; phylum Chordata; class Mammalia; order Cingulata; family Chlamyphoridae; genus Tolypeutes; species Tolypeutes matacus. Next base: position 3,719,369 of record JAKSZT010054518.1, on the reverse strand, counting down.
TGCCCTCACGGCTGGAGAGGAGGTTGGGGGCTGAACTTTGAGACACTACCTCTGGCACACCTGGTCCTTGGTAACTGGCATCCATCAGATTTGCAGAGCTCCTAGGCACCCACCCTAAGCCCCTGGCATACTTTCTCATCTAATCCTGTAACTGAAGGTTAAGAATTAGCAAATAAGTATGATTACTGAAACATTACGTAGATGTCTTTTAAATTAGCCAAAATGGTTACCATCTAAAATTACTGAACCTGGCTAGACTGACTTCACCCTTTGTATGGGACCATTTCCAACTAAGAAGTTGCCATTGTAACGAATACTCCAGACAGCTCTTACCCTTGTATATGAACATTGCTGTTGAAAGGGTGACCATTCCACCTTCCTCTGTTTGATATCCGTATGAAGAACCTTGTAGCTGACCCTGGATAATGGGTGTAACTTTGTAACTCACCCCAGGTTGTAACCACCCCCATCCTGGCTCAGCCCCTTCATGTTTATTAATGAAAGAACCTGTGCAAACTCCACCCCAATTACTCATTAGCATCCTGAGGTGATAAAAATACTAGAATTTCTGCAGATCCAGGAGGCAGTTTTGGACCAGAAGGTCACTGTGCCCCACTGCTTACGCAAACAATAAAACTCTTTCTCTTGTTGAAAACCTGTTGACTCTGGAATTGGTTTTAAAGAGGCATTCGGAGAAAAGAACCCGTTTTTGCTTGGTATCAATCCTTCATTTTTAAAATAATCTGAAATTTTATTGTGTATATATTTGTGTACTGATCATCTGTCTCCTCCTCTCTGATGTCAGCTTCATGAGGTCAAGGAATTTGTGTGTTTTGTTTACTGTTATATCCCCAGCACTTAAACAATACTTGACTCATAGTAGGTGCTCAGTAAATAAATATGTGTCAAATGAATGAATTCATCTATATTTTTGGTTTGAGGCCTGACACAGAATTAATGGAAAAACATGGGGAAGGATTTCCTTTTCACCTTTTCTTACTATTTTGCTTTAATTCCAACATATTTTTTAAAATGTTGAGAGATGACACAACAAGGAGAAACTCTTACCTGGTTCCAGGACCGGTCAAGACATCCTCGCCTCTCCTTATTTAATTGGTGTACCATATTACCTGTCACATAAAGATTTAGGCTTCTAACCTGGATAATTCGGATGAAAACAGAATAAAACACAAGCTGGGAACCAAAGACAAAACATATGGGCTGGAGGTTGAAACAAAAGGTGCAAGCCCTGCAAGATGGCAACGTCGGGTCTCCAAGCTGCTGGCCCCGGCCGGGCTCCCTTGTGGTCCTTCGGCGCCAGCTAAGTCGCCGTAGAGCAGCCCTGACTGGTGGAAAGCTGGACAGATCTTGGGCGCCACCATCTTTCTGTGGGGCTCTCTCATCAACCAACATAATGAAGATGTTTTAGAGTAGAAAATAAGAAATAAACTATTGAAATACTAATATAGCATGCTCAATGTAGTGATTACAGCAGCTCCTCTGATTCATCAATCTCTTGCATTGTAAATGTGAATGAAAAAGTTGCATGTGAATATATAAAGTCAGAATTTGTGTGTTGCATCATTAAATGAAAAAAGAGAAATAGCTCTGTTCTTCAGATAATGCATATTGTGACAACTTTTAGAAAATACCAATTCTAAATACATTATTAGAAGGATTTCAATATGGAAAATACATTGGGTTACATATATAAGGTGAAAAATTTAATCAATACACAGACAGTTCAATGTAAATTTAACCTGCTACCTAATGTTGAATACTCAAAGTAATTTTTTTAGGACATTGATTATTTTTACCACCTGGTGACAGGGTCAGTAGTAATTGAGGGCATGGTAAGAAAACTTGTTATGAAGATAAATCAACTTTTAATTTCTAATCGAAACACTTATTCTGTAGTTTCTTCTGACTCCATGTATTGAAATTGGATGATTTATAGTTGGGTGATGTTTTTGTTTTTGTTAAAGATTTTATTTATTTATTCATTTATCCCCCCCTTGCTGCTTGTGCTCGCTGGGTCAGCTAACCACGCTGTGCGGGCGGGCTTGCCTTCACCAGGAGGCCCCGGGAACCAAACCCGGGGCCTCCCATATGGTAAACGGGAGCCCTACTGATTGAGCCACAGCCGCTTCCCAGTTGGGTGATGTTTTTACTCAACATCTTTGGCAGGGCTGGGCCTGTTGTCCCATTTTTGTTAATATGACTTTCATCCAAAGGTTCAGCAAACTTGATTGTTTAAAAAAGGGTTGGGGTGGTGGTGGGAGGTTTTAAAAATAGACACAAAAGAGTTCAAATAAACTTTCTTTGTCCCTCATCAAAACCCATTTTTGTGAATCAGTTAAAACTTACATGCCACTTCATTAATTTGTAATTTAAAAAGTGAGTATATTATGAAACATTCTTTATGTTTCAATTCTGATGTTAAGTGGGAAAGTACATTGCCTTCTAATTATTTTCTTGGGTGTTTTAGGCTCTTCTTTATTCTAAACACTTATTCTGGGAGACCTGGGGTCCAATATCCTTGGAAGTCACATCTAAATATATGTTCAGAGTTACATTATTTCAGAATAATTACTTAATCCAAATTCAATGAAAGATATTGATAACAGCATTAATGGCTTAGAGTGCTAGCTGTTAGAGCTAGAAAGGACCTTAGTGACAGGTCATATCAACCAATCTCATAATTTTACAAATGCGAAAACCAGAGGTGAAGAGTGATTTGCTCAGAGTAGCTAAAACAAGAACACAGGCAATACTTGATCCTGGACAGGATCTAACTAACAAGGGAAGAGAGAAGGCTCAAAAGGACATTATTGGGACATAGGAAAAAATTGGAATATAGATGGTGAGCTTTATATCAGTGTTAAATTTCTTGAACTTGATAACTGCATGTAAATGCCTTGTTCTTAGAAATGTACGTGGCAGTATTAAGTGTTCAAAGAGTGTGATGTATACAGTCTACACTCGTGTTAAAAAAAATGGGTTGAAAGATGGACAGACAGATGGATTGACAGATTGATGGACAGATAGGTAGAGTGAAACGGCAATTTGGCAAAATGTTAAAATTGGTGGATCTTGGTATATCTGGGGGCATAAAGGTATGTTCTCTATATGGGGTTTATATTATTTTGTAACAGTCCTATAAGTTTTGAAAGTATTTCAAAGTAAAAAGTTTGATTTTTTTTAAAACTGATTTTCCCTACACCACAGTGATGGGCATAATGATCACCCCCCCCAAAATGTCCACGTCCTACTTCCCAGAACCTATTAATATGTTAGGTTACATGGCAAAAGAAAAATTAAGGTTGCAGCTGTTGTGAAGGTTGTTAATCAGATGGTATTGAGATGGGAAGATTATCCTGGATTAGCTGGTTGGGCCCAGAGTAATCCCAAGGGTCCCATTAAGTGGAAGAGGGAGGTGCAAGTGTGTGCAGAGTGACGTTATATGAGACTCGACCAGCCACTGCTGGCTTTGAAGATGGAAGAGGGTCAAGAGCCTCTAGAAGCTGGAAAAGACAAGGGAACGGGTTGTCCCTAAAAAGCCTCTAGAAAGGAACGTGGCCCTGCCGGCATCTTGATTTTAGCCTACACTTCCCACCCACAGAATGTGAGATAATAAATGTGTGTGGTTTTAAGCCACGAAGTTTGAGGTAATCTGTTACAGCAGCCACAGAAAACTAATACTGTCATATGGATAATAATAATGACCAAGAAGTCAGGGATCAACTCCCAATTCAGGGTGCTTTCCACTAGAAGAAACACTCAAAAATTCATATCTCTAAGGGGAATAGAATGTTTTATGACTCTGACTCTGGAAATTCCAGAAACTGACTGGGTTAATTACAAACAACATACACCTTTAATAAACATTTTCTACTAACAGTAAAAAAAAAAGTCAAAAGGTGCACATACTCAGATTTCTAAAGAGTAGAAGCTGCTTCTGAGCTCCAGTCAATTGTTGCCACATGGGAAATGTTGGTCTGGTGTTGCCAGAATTTCTGGCTTTCCAAACAGAGCCAGATATCCAGAATTTAGAGTAAAATCTTCTAATTTTTAAACATTAAGTCAACATGACATTTGAAAACCTTTAAAACCATAAGGGCCAAGCAACACTCACTTGAAGCAGTATCTACCTTATGGGGCCACTCCCTTGTGACCTTTGAGAGAGAAGCTGGTTCAGTTTTTTTTTTTTTTTTTTTTAGGTACTGAGGCTGGGGATTCAACCCAGAACCTCGGGTGTGGGAAGCCTGAGCTCAACCACTGAGCCACATTGGCTCCCAAGTTGGTTTTTTCATTTGTTTTGCTTGTTTGTCTTGTTTTTAGGAGGCACTGGGAACCAAACCTGGGACCTCCCATGTGGGAAGCAGGCGCTCAAGCGCTTGAGCCACATCAGCTCCCCAGGTTCAGTTTTTAAGTTCACGGCTTGGTGCATTTTCCCCACCACCACTTCACTTTGTGAGGTGGAAAATCTTCAGTTCTTGACCTCACTGTCCTTGTGGAACCCTGAGGCACAGGAGCTGTGATAGAGGGGTCCAGGCCAGGGGATCTCATCCTCTTGCCCCTACTCTTGCCCCTCCCTACTCATCACCGATGGGTTCAGATCTTCCAAGCAGGTGGCCTAGGCCATCGTACCTGAGTGATGAGGTACCAGTGGCGAACAGAAGGACCCGCGGGGGAAAGTGCAGTGAAATGATCTTTGGTGATTGTTAGATGCTTTTGGCAGGAAGTGATGACAACTTGACTCACAGTGGCTCGGCCTTGATGACAGTTCCTATTTGTCTCCCAGTAGGCAGTCCTGTGGTTTCTCCAGCGGGAGGATCTGGGTCTTTTCACCCTTCTGCTTGGCCATCTTCTGTTACGGGTTTGCTTCAACCTTGATTCTTGCAGTCACAAAATAGCTGCCATTGCTCTGTGCAGGACTTCACTGATCAGGAGGGAAAACAGCTTTCCGGAGGCCCCTATTAGACTCCCCTTTGGTCTCAATAACTAGTACCTGGTCACATCCCCCCAACCCCAGCCAATCATGTTCAAAGGAGAAAAAGGAGTGTAGTGATTGGCTTAGACCAGTGGGTCTTCAGGTGGGGACACACACCCTTGGAAGGTGAGTGAAGGCTTTCCAAGGATGTGTGCACAGATTCTTCTGATGGAATTAATTTACAGATCCTTACCTGCATATGCACTGTTTTTAAAAACTGTCAGAGATAGTATCTGTGTTCACAATGGCCCTTCACCTACTTCACGAAAGAAAAGCTTACTTATAACTTATCCCAAGTCTTCCCTTAGTAAAAATCAAACTGGCCCCAATACTTCCTTTATTGAGTAATATGGCCAGTCCCTCCACTTTGTCCTAAACACTTCTAAGGGTGAGGCTTGTATGGTGTTGAAATGTTTTGATTTAGATCAACCAAAGTAGTGAAATGTACTCACATTGACTCTTTTTTTTTTTTTTTTTAAAGATTTTATTTATTTATTCATTTATCCCCCCCTTGCTGCTTGTGCTCGCTGGGTCAGCTAACCACGCTGTGCGGGCGGGCTTGCCTTCACCAGGAGGCCCTGGGAACCGAACCCGGGGCCTCTCATATGGTAAACGGGAGCTCTACTGATTGAGCCACAGCCGCTTCCCTACATTGACTCTTTTTAACTGCAGCAGGGGTGTTTTCCAATATACTAAATTTCTCAAGATACATTGACTAGCACTCATGAATATTTTTTAAAAATTATTTTATTTATTTTTTTAAAACTTTTTATTTTGAGATACTTTCAAACTTACAGGACAATTGCAAAAGTAAAACAAAACCATCAGAAAACTCCAACATAACCTCCACCCAGATATCCAGATCCACCAAATTAAATATTTGCCACAATGGTTGTGTCATTCTTTCTATCATCTATCTACTTACCTATCACCTTTGGAACATTTTAGCTTAAACTCTCTACATCATGCTCTTGAACGCATAACACTGCCACACACATTTCCTAAGAACAAAATTCTTCACTTATGAAACCATCTTAAAGGAGAGTTATCAAGTTCAGGAAATTTAACATTGCTGTAAAGCTTACAGTCTATATTCCATTTTTTTTTTGTATGTCCCAATAATGTCCTTTTGAGCCTTTTCTCCCACAAATAAACTTTTTTTAATGGAGAGTAAACTGATTTGTTGGTTAAATTAACAACTGTGGAGCTGCCTGACAACAGCATAAGATAAATGGAAAATTCACTAGAAAATGGCTTCTAGACCTTATTTTAATTGAAACAATATAATTTAGTAACAAATGCTTAACAAGCACCCACTGTAATTGTTATAATTGTGAAATGAGCATTATTTTTATCTTATCAGCTATATAAAACTCAAGTTATCTCCTGAGAGGGGTAGCAGAGATCCCAAAGAATAAAGGAGACCGCTAATTAAAGGTCATGTTTACTAATCTAGCACCGTAATTCCAGTCTTAGAATTTCCCAAGCAGCTGGAAGAAGGCTGGGAAGAGGTGAAGATGTTGGAAAAGGAAGGGTAGTCCTTAACTTGTGGCCCCATTTTTGCTCTAAAGGAAGTAGGGTCTAGCAAAGAAGAAAATCACAGAAGCTAGAGGTTAAAACAAAAGCTTGGGGTTCAGGTGGTCAAGGGGACCTCAAGAACAGTTAGAATCAGCCTATCCAGAAGGCAGCTGGAGTGGGCCTCGGGGGTTCTGCTTGGTATCCAAGCCCTTTTTAATATCTTCGAGTTTTTTAGCCAGGTTTGGCGTGGCGTAGTTCCCAGCCAGGTACATTCCAGCCACGTTGCCAAAAGGAAGTCCAAGCAGGAACTGGAGCATGATGTCAGCCAGGAGGGAAAGGAGGCTGCAAAGGGCACTGCAGCTCTGTGGGCTTCCCCACAATAAAGTAAAAAAAAATTGCCCCCCCCTAGGTAAATAAAAGGATTTATTGAAAAACGAGGAAAAGGAAAGTACGTACCCAAGACATGGGTGCAGGCGTGCTACAGGGTGAAACACGCACAAGTACATTTTAATGTAATTTCTTTTAGGTTTGATGTGCATTACTCAATGAGGTAGGTACAAATTTATTTTATGAGTTACTGTTTGCGTCGATGAGAAAGTTTCGGTAATGGATGGCAGTGATGTTCACACAACATTGTAAATAATTAACGCACTCACTCGTACACCTGAAAATGGTTAAAATGGCAAATTTTATGTTATATATATTTTACCACTATACATTTAAAAAATTATTTTATAAATCATGTTGGGACATAGTTATTCCAATGCAGCCACTCCATTTCATTGCATGTTATAAAATGCTCAATGTTTTTTTATGTCCATTTAAATGTATGATGAAAATTTCTAGAAGTCAACTTAAATAAGCCAGGATATATGCCCTGGGGTTGGGCAGAGTCATTCCAGAAGAGGTTCCAAAGTTGGGATTCTGGGAGCAAATGTGGCTCAAGTGGCTGAGTGCCTGCTACCCACATGGGAAGTCCTGGGTTTGGTTCCCAGTACCTCCTAAAAAACAAACAATAAGCAAAACAAACAAACAAACAAAAAAAACAATGCAGGGGAGCCAATGTGGCTCAGTGGTTAAGCCCTGGTTTCTCTCATATGAGGGAAAAAACAAAGTTGGGATTCTGTTAGCAAGGAAGACCATGGCGCTCCTGTTGGGTGGGCAGCCGTCAGTGTCTGCCATGCTGATTCTCCTTTTGGGATCTCTCCCTAAGACAGACATTTCCACGTGTACAAAGAAAGATCATTTGTTTGAGGAGAGAAGGAGAAAATGAGATTCCTGTTGTCTGCGTGTGCAGCCTATCCTGGGATAGTCCTGGCTTTCCCCGTGGGCACAGCCCCTCTCCCAGACATTCAGTTTGGGCTTTTCTCAAGGAGCTCTGCTATTTCCAAATATCCGTGACTTTCATGTGAAACTCTTTTCAGCATATTCCAGAGAACTCAGTATGTGGATATAGTTTGCAGTATTTGTGAATGGCCAACTGTATAATACCGAGAACTTTAAAACATGGAAAGCTTAAGAAGAAGGAGTCCGGGTGGTTTATAGATGGAAGGGAGAGCAGCTCGCTCTGAAAGCCAATTCCAAAAACACGACGTGGAGGGCGGCCTTCTTGTGACAGTATAAGTGCCTTCGGCCTGGCAGGGAGATTTAGAGGCTTTATGTGAACTGGACCTGGGAGCAGGGGCCTTGTGGGTTATATTCTCCAGGAACCTAGGACAGGACGAGGAAGCACAGACCAGGAATGCATGAGTAAACAGTATCCAGCTGAATCCTTAAATAAAAGAGGGGGAAGATAGGAATGCCGAGACTAAAGCGAGGTAGAGCATCAAGAATGGGCAGTTTAAGCACAGGGTCTGTGATCCAGGACTCCCTGCTCCCGGCTCTGTTCTTATTTTGTGGGAAGGATTTTCTCAAATCTCTCCCTCTTCCTGTCCTTCTGGTCTTCAGGAGAATATAGTGGGAGTACAACATTATGAATGTAATGAGTGTCACTGACTTGTATGCTTTAAATGGTTAAAATGGGAACTGTTAGGATACGTATATATTTTATTGTGGTTTCATATATATATATATACAAACACACATACATATATATAACCACAATAAAAATCTAAAACAACAAAAAACCTCCCCCAAGTGGGGTTTACAAACCCTGCCTCTAACTACCAAGCAGGGGCTTTGGTGGATGAGGAAATGGCCTGTGAACAACAAAGCAATCTGCAAATATGAACAATGATTTTTATTTAAAAAGGGGGGGGGGATATAGGGGACACAAGGTGGTGCCTGAAAAGGCACATCCAAAGGCCAGAGTATGTCTGGGAGGTGTCGTTTGGCTGCAGCCCACCTCTCTTGGGTTTCCCCATGGGGCTGCGTCTGGTTGGGTGGGCCAAGCTGGAGGAACTGAGAATGACGCAGGGAGCCACGAAGAGGAAAGGGGTTCTGATCCAGGCTGCGACCTAGGTGAACCTTGAAAACATGACGCTGAGTGGAGGAAGCCAGACAGGAGGGGACAAACATTGTCTGCTTCACTTCTATGAAAGCACTAGAGCGTGCACCTTCACAGAGACAGAAAGTAGATTCGAGGTTACAGAGATGGGAGGGATTGGGGAGTCAATGCTTAACGGGGACAGAGCCTCTGTTTGGGGTGATGGGAAACTGTGGGAACGGATCGTGGTGCTGGTAGCGCAACACTGTGAATGAGCACCGGAAGAACGGAACGAATCAAGAGTGTCAGGTGTATAAATTCAGCCCCCACCCCACCCCTTGAGAAATGGTGCACCCACCAGTAAGACTCTGGATCGCTATGCTCCATGAGGGCTGGATGCTCCTATGAGCCAGGCCTCGGGGAGCCTGTGGTGAACAAGTGGAATTTGCTTTGTCGTGGCCCAGCAATGACCATGAATGCATGGCTCTCTCAAAGGTGAACATTCTTCTGGGTGGAGACGGGCTCATGCCTTCACAGAGTAGCTGTCTTGGAGACAAAAAGCTAAAG
>JAKSZT010054518.1:3630987-3709466 GCA_026826555.1 Tolypeutes matacus | reverse complement strand
CGCCGCCCCTGCTCGCGCGCTGCGCCGCCCGCCCCCGAGGCCCCGCGCCCCGCGGCCCCGGCCTCCCCCGCCGCAGCCATGTCCAAGGAGTCGCGGGCCGGGCGGGAGGAGATCGTGGAGTGCCGGGTGATGTGGGAGCCCGACAGCAAGAGGGACACGCACATGGACCGCTTCCGAGCGGCGGCCGGCGCCGCCTGCGGCCTGACGCTGGGTGAGCGGCGCGTGCCGGGGCCGCCTCCCGCCCAGGGCCGCCCGGGGGCCGGGGGCCTCCTGAAGCGCGGTGCCCCGTCGGGGAGTCAGAGGGTCCCTCCTCCCGAAGACGGGGGCGCCTCCTCGCTGTCGGCAGGGCCCCCCCGTTTCCAGGTTCCTTTTGCCGGGCTCGGAGCAGCCACCGGACAGCTTTCCGACTGCTTTGCCCCTCCCCGGTGTGGGGGCTTCTGGCCTCTGCGCTGCGGGGCCGGGCTCCCCTGACTGCAGCATCGCCGGTGCGCGCGGGGCCAGCCCTTCCCAGGCAGGTCACTCCTCAGGCCGCGGACCCAGCCCTCCGACGCGGGGTCCTCCCTTTCCCGTGCTGGACCCTGCGGCTTGGGAGGCGCGGCCTTCCTCCTTGGGTCCTGGCCTCGGCCCTTCAGACCTGTGGCTCGTCCCGTCTGTGGGGGTCGCTTGCCAGCCCACCATCCTTTGTGCTACCTCTTCCCATGCCCCAGGTAGGACCTGCTGGAAGGTGAGCAGCGTTTTAGTCAGGCAGGAGCTCTCCTTTGCAACTGGGCTAGAACCCCTTCTCCTCAACAGACCTAGTCACAGACTCTCCTAGCCACCACCTGGCTGGTGCAGGTGGGGCAGAGGTGGCCTTCAGGACTGAGAAGCAGTCGCAGGTGTCCAGCCCCGCCCCAGGTGTCCTCAGGGTTTGGAGCTCCTCATGGCCCCTCACCTCCTCACAAGGTGCAGGCCCCCCCTGGTTTCTTCACCATCCTCAGCCACGCAGAGGCGGGCACCTGAGTCGTCTGGCTTGCACCGGGGCATCCCCTCTGTAGCAGCACCTCACTGCATCCCTGCCTTTCCCATGCAGCAGTTTCCTGGGGACCTCGATTCTTGTTCCCTGAACAGGGGTTGTAGTTTCCTGAGTTTCCTGCTTCCTGCTTTCCCTCCCTTCCCTGTGCAATATGCCCCTATGTATTTTGCTGGAAGCACAGGCCTGATTTGGTCACTCCTTGGCCTGGCCAAGTTTGGATGCGGGTGATCTGAGGTCTCTTTCTGGAAGCCCCATGGAATGTGCTGCACGAACCAGCCCTCTGTAAGTAGGGGGCTGGGTTAGAGACACCTTCAAATCACCAGCTCTTCAAGAGGGCGGTGCCAAGTGTCTGTTTTTCTGTGTACCACAAGCTGCAGTTTCTCTATGTGTAAGCAGCGAGGATAGCGTTTGCCAACAAACAGAAAGCACAGTCCCTGTTTTCAAACAACTCACATGTAGTGGGGTGGAAAGCTCAAGCAAAGGTGGCAGGGACTTCTGGTTAGTAAATGATGTGTATTCAGCAATGGGGAGCATTTCTGGTTTTATCAGAAACTTATTCTAAGCACATTCTGGGTTTATCAGAGAGTGTTTCAAAGGGCTGACAAAATCTTTTTTTTTTAAAGATTTTATTTATTTATTGATTCATTTATCCCCCCCTTGCTGCTTGTGCTCGCTGGGTCAGCCAACCACGCCGTGCGGGCGGGCTTTTGCCTTCACCAGGAGGCCCTGGGAACCGAACCCGGGGCCTCCCATATGGTAAACGGGAGCCCTACTGATTGAGCCACAGCCGCTTCCCATGACAAAATCTTTAACTGAGATTTGAAGGTATAAGCTGTCAAATAGAGAGGAAGAAGGGGTGACGATGAAAGCAAGCAGGGTTTGCAAACTCAGAAGCCTGCAGGTACCAGGCAGGTGACAGAAATATTCATAATAGTCAATATTTAGTGAGAGTTGTCTCTATGCCAGGTTCCATTCTCACACTTTATGTGTATTAACTCATTTAATCCTTGTGGTCATCTTACGAAGTCACTGCTCCTTTTCTCCCCACTCTACAGCTGAGGAAACTGAGGTACAAAGTCCTGGAAGATCTCACAGCTGCAGGTGGTGGAGCTGTAGTGTGGGTCCAGGGTCAGTGCTGTGAGCCACTGTGTCAGGTTGCCTCCAGGGTTTGGGTGAAGAGGCAAGGTGAGCCAGCTGGGATCCAGCTGTGGCTGATGGTTGCTATGTTATATGGACAGTCCATTAGGTGTCTCTGGCTGTGTAACAAGTCTCCCCAAAATGTAGCAACTTGAAACAACAATAGACGTTATCTCACAATTTCTGTGGGTGGGGAATCTGGGAGCGGCTTGGCTGGGTGGCTCTGGCTCAGGATTCCCCCTGCAGCTGCAGTTGAGATGTGGACACGGCTGTGGTCATTTGAAGGCTTGACCTGCTGCCACGTGGCCCCTTCATGTGCCTGGCAAGTTGGGATTGGACATGAGCAGGAGGCCTCCGTTTCATGCCACATATAGGACTGCTTGAGTGTCCTCATGACATGGTCGCTGGCTTCTCCTAGAGCAGGTGACACAGGTGACCCAAGAGAGCAAGGCCCACTCCGCTGTTCCTTGACCCATCAAGTTCAAGGGTCAAGGTTACATGGGCCAGCTCTGCTCCGTGTGGGGAGGGAGCACACAGGAGCAGAGATGCTGGGAGGTGATCCTCACTGGGGGGAAGGGGGCGTGTCTTGGAGGCTGGCCCCCACAGCTAGACAATTTTCTTAGGAGAAGCCAGAAATCCAGAATTCCATTTGCAAACTACGATTTTTAAATGCTGGCCACGAGTTCAAGTTCTTTCTGGACATCGTGCGGGCTGAGCACGGCCTGCCCATGGCCACCTGGGCTTCCAGAGCGCAGCCTCTCAGTAAAGGGCCCGCTCGTCTGGGCTGAGTGCTCATCGTCAACAAAGTCCCCGCGCAGAGCTGGCCCCTCTGGTGCCACCTAGAGTCCTGGTGACATCCAGGTGCTGTTGCCACCGCCTGTGGCCCTGATTTGTCTCCGTCCTCCTCCCTTTGCTCTGCACTGGTGGGCTTCGGGGGCCCGGAGCTCAAGCCGGTACGAAATCTCTGATTCCAGCACGGAGCTGCTTTTGCTGCTGAAATTCTGCAATTTGTGAGGTCCGTGGTGATAAAAAAAAAAAATGCTGTAAGAGAAGGAGCTGCTGTGGGGCCTGTTTGGCCAGTGCTGTTTCCCACAGGTGTGTGGGCGGCTGCCTCTGCCAGAGAACGCCTGGGGCAGGTGCTGCCCTCCTTCTCTCTTGGGAACCTGGCACGCCTCTCTGCTGTGACGTCCCTGCGTCCATGGATTAGCTCCCAGGTGCACCCCCTTCCCCCTGCATGTGAAATGATGGGGAGCTCCGCCCGTGAGCTGCTTCTCTGCTCAGGACTCTGCCGAGTGCTCCCTGGGTCCTCCCAGTGGCCCAGGGTAAGTGCCATCCTTGCCTTTCACGGAGGAAGAAGCCGCGTGACCTGTCCGAGGTCCCTCAGTATTTGAGAGGCCCCGCCAGGACTTGAGCCCAGGGGAACTCCGCGCCTGACAGCGGCCTCTTGAAGGGCTTCCTCTTCTTGTGGCCATTTACAGATGAGGACGCCGAGGCCCGCAGGGGTGGAGCAGCTTGCTCAGGCCCTTCTCCAGGAAGAGGCAGAGCTGAGACTGAAATCCAGGCCGTCCCCCCGGCCCCGGAGCCCAGGCTTACCTGTTCCGCTATCGTGGGAGAGTGGCCCGCAATTTCCAGTTGAGCCACAAGGGAAGCTGAGTCCCAGAGAGGCCAGGCGGGTGGCCCCAGTGTTCCTGACTCACCTCCCTGGTCTTTAGCAGATGGGGGAGGGATTCTCTTGTGGGCTCAGAGGAGGCCTAAGCCTCATTCCTGCGAACCTGTTCCCCTTGCCTTCTTGAGCTCGGAGCCCGACGGCCCCTGCAATCCCTCTCCTGATGGAGTGTGCGGCTTCGAGGCTTGGGACCCTCTATCCACGCCGCAGATCGGCTCTCTCCAGCTCTTCTCCAGCCTGCGAGGGCTTCCTCCCAGTGTCCAAACTCTGGACCTGCTGCCAGGTCAGCCCAGGCCCCCGCCTGTCGCCTGTAGCCTGTCCCTTCTGCGCCCCAGAACCCGCGGATAGAGAGGACACGGCTCAGGGGCAGGGAGTGTGTCCTTCCTCTGCTCCCTCCTACTGCTGGGGACAGTAATGATGAGCATGTCTTTAGTTGCATGAAGGCAGGTGGGAGAACTGGGCTCAGGCCTGGTCTGCTGCCTTTTGTCTCCTGGCCTGCTCCCTGCCTCCTCCCCATCCTGCTGTTGTGGCCCTGTGAGCCTCTGCCTTCTGGGGGATGAGCAGGTTCCCTTGGAACAGGAGCATTGCACGGCCTTGCTTGGTTCTCCATGGGACACGTTTCTCCCCCCATTGCCTGAAGATGGAGTCATCCACTTTGGCCAGTCTACGGAGAGCCTGTGCCCTGGGCAGGACTCAGCTCGGCTGGGGGAGTTTTACTGTAATGCCAAGTTCTCTTTAGGAATGAGCTCCAGCTGCCAGTGTCAAGTGTCCAGTTCAGGGCTTGATGGCAGGGAGCGCTGTTTTTACCTTAATTCTGTGGGCTCTGCAGAGGGAAACTCCCCAGACTAGCTCTGGCCGCTGTGCTTCACGCATTCTCCTTCCTGCCCCCGGTGTGGCTTGTCCCGTTCAGAAGTCGGCACTGAGCTCAGAGGTATGGAGGGCAGGGCCTGTGGCTGTCCACCTCAGGTGGTTTCGGTCCCGCTTCTTTTGCAAAGCGTTGTTGCTCATGGGCTGTTCAAAAATCCAGTCGTGTGAAGTTTGTTAGCAGAAGACTGGAAACAACCCAGATAACCTCAAATAGAAGTTTGGTTAAAAAAGATGGCACATTCATACAGTGGAATACAATGCAGCTGTTAAAAGGGATGAGACTGATTTTTATGCACTGCTGTGGGAAGAGCTCGAGCAGATCCTTAGTGGGAAAGGCAGACTGCAGCCTAGAGGGTGAAGTAGGTTACCATTTGTGTAAAAAAGAAAAAAAAATCTCTCCCAGAATCTCTCTTTGAGAAGAGAGAAGAACTATTAATATTTACTTGTTTCAGGGGAAGCTGGTGGCTGGGGACAGGTGGGAGGGAGATTTTGCTATAGAGCCCATTGTCTGTTTTGAATTCAGAAATGCATATCCTATTAAAGACATGTTGAGCGGAGCAGGTGTAGCTCAGTGGTTGAGTGCCTGCTTCGCATGCGCGAGGTCGCAGGTTCAATCCCCGGTACCACCTTAAAAAAAAAAAAAAAAAAGACATTGAGATTAAAAAAGAGAGTGCGAGACCCAAAAAGAGGAAGGGCCCTGGTATGAAGAGCGTGTTTCCATTTGTGAGAAAGTGGGAGGGGGCTAAATTTAGGGATATGTTTTCGCATGCATAAAATATCTCTGGAAAGACAAAGAAATTTCTCTAACTGGTTACTTCTGGGAAGAAAAATGAGATGGTAGTGGTAAGAGGGAGTGAGACTTTCTGCCCTATAGACCAGGGGTCTGTGAGCTTGAATTGAAATTCAAAAAAACATTATTCTTGTGGCGATGTGTTGGTGCGGGTGTGAGATATTTATTAGATAATACACAGTGTAGTGTGGACTTAGTAAGGGGTCCATGGTTTCCACCTGACAGGCAAAGGGGTCTTTGGGACAAAAATGGTTAAAAGTTCCTGCTTTTATACTTTTATATCCTTTTATACTTTTGCAGTTTTGAGTCATGTGAATGTATTGCTTACTCACAAGTCAAAATCTTTCCAAAACACCCTCACAACATTGTATTGACATGAGAAGTCCTTGAACCAACTACCAGTTTTGAATTTCTGGGTTTTAAAGATTTCCTGGGAATGCAGATTTCCCAAGTTGGTGTGGTATAAGAATAGCAGGCTCCTGCTATGGTATTTAATTATGTCCAAGGCCTGTTGTAAACACGCTTATCACATGCTCATTTAAGTCCTCATGACAACCCTATGTGTGAAGGGGGTGCTAGTCATCACCCCATTCCACAGATGGGAAAACAGACACACTGAGCTTAAGTAACTTGCCTGAGGTCACACAGCTAATAAATGGCTGAGCCAGGATTTGAAGCCAGGCGTTTTGGCTCCGAGTCCATGTTCTTAGGCATGGTAGTTAAGATGGAAAACCACTCCCTCATTGGCTTTTTTTTGGGAAGTAGTAGTTGTGTGTTTCCCAAGACCATCCCCCAAGACCACATCTCATCACATGGCTCTGGACTGTTCAGATGCATGTGCTGCAACTCCTTAGACGTGCCCATCTTATTTTCCAACTGCTAAAACTTTCTTCTTAAGATTTATCTGAGCTATATGCCGTTTAAATTTATATATATGTAGTAGGAGGTACCAGGGATTGAACCTGGGACCTTGTACATGGAAAGCAGGCGCTCAACTACTTGAGTTACATCCGCTCCCCTATATGTATTTTTTTTTTTTTTTAAGATTTATTTATTTTTCCCTACCCCCTCATTGTTTGCATTTGCTGTATCTGTTCGTCTTCCTTGTTTTCTTTGGGAGGTCCTGGGAACCGAACCCAGGACCTCCGATGTGGAAGGGAGGCACCTAATCACTTGAGCCACCTCTGTTCTCTGCTCTGTTGTGTCTTTCATTATGTTTTTCTTCTTGTGTCTCTTGTTGCATCATCTTGTTGCATCACTTTGCCACGCCTACCCATTGTGCCAGCTTGCTGTCGTTTTTAGGAGGCACTGGGAACCGAACCAGGGACCTCCCATGTGGTAGGCACAACTCCAATCACTTGAACCACATCCGCTTCCCTATATGTATTTTTTATTAGAGAAGATGTGAGCTTACAAAACAATCATGCACAATGTGCAGAATTCCCATTCATCACCCCTCCACCAACACCTTGCATTGTTGTGGAGTATTTGTTACAGATTATGAAAGAATATCATCAAAATATTACTACTAACTGTGGTCCATAGCTTATGTATATTTTTTCTAAACACCGTATGTTAGTATTGTACATTTGTTACAGTTCATGAGAGAACGCTCTCATATTTGTCCTGTTAGCCACGGTCCATCTTCCTCCACATGGTTCACTGTGTTATACAGTCCCATGCCTTGTACATTGAGTCCAAAGTGTATACTCTGCACAACTCTCATCACAGAGTTGGCAGTCATCGCCTCAGTAAGTTTTTAAATGTTTTCCTTAGTCCAAAAGAAAAAGTCCCATACCCCCCTATTATTGATCATTAGCGTTGGTATAGTACCTTCTTTGACATTGATAGAAGAATATTATGGGAAGCGGCTGTGGCTCAATCAGTAGGGCTCCCGTTTACCATATGGGAGGCCCCGGGTTCGGTTCCCGGGGCCTCCTGGTGAAGGCAAGCCCACCCGCACGGCGTGGTTAGCTGACCCAGCGAGCACAAGCAGCAAGGGAGGGATAAATGAATAAATAAATAAAATCTTTAAAAAAAAAGAAAGAACTTTCCAAAAAAAAAAAAAAGAATATTTTAATATTGCTGTCAACTATAATCCATCAGTTACATTAATTGTATTTTTCCCATGTGTCACCATATTCTAACCATCTTGTAATGGTTTATGGCATTTAATTTTATTTTTAGGGAATTATGATGACCTGTACCATTGGTCAGTGGAGTCCTATTCAGACTTCTGGGCAGAGTTCTGGAAATTCAGTGGAATTGTCTTCTCACGCATGTACGACGAGGTAAGCGGAGCCCTTTGCCTATGTAGAATCCATTTTATGGTTGTGTTTCCAAATATAGTGTTGGTTTTGGGGAACAGTGAATCATATGTTCTTTTAAACTTCACGTGAATGGCAGTGAAAAACCATCATCCTAGAGAATTGGCGTGAAATTGTGTTGAGGTCATGGGTCCCATTGAGTCTTAGTGATATGTGGGCCCTTTCCTGAGAAAAATGGGTCGGTTGACTAGGAAGTGGGTGTGCACAATCAGTCAGCCAAAGGGGTGCTGACGCAACATACCAGAAATCTGTTGGCTTTTATGAAGGGTATTTATTGGGGGTAGAAGCTTACAGTTACAGGCCATAAAGTGTAAGTTAACTTCCCTCACCAAAGTCTGTTGCCACGTGTTGGAGCAAGACAGCTGCCGACATCTGCAAGGGTTCAGGCTGCTTCTTCCTCTTAAGGCTCCGTGGTCCCAGCTTCTTCCAAATTCATCTGTAGGCTGGGACAAGTCTCATTTCTCTCCAGGCTCAGCTGCACTGCCTGCTTCACAAGGCCAGCTGTAAACTCTCAGGGAAATGGCTCGTCTCTCTTCCCGGAGCCTCTGCTGTGTCTAATGGAGCCTTCTCTCCTTCCTCACTTACCTGCTTCTCTGTGTACTTACTTCCCGGGGCTCCACCATTTTGATAACTGCAGAAGCACGACCCCACTCCATCTGCTGTTGCTCTCTCTAGGTTGTGGACCCATCGAAAGGGATCGTGGATGTGCCCGAGTGGTTCACAGGCAGCCGCCTGAACTACGCGGAAAACCTGCTGCGGCACAAGGAGAACGACCGAGTCGCGCTTTACGTTGCGAGTGAGTCCTGACATCACCTGCGTGCTTTGTGCTTACAACCACGCATTTGGAGAGGCCCGGAAGCATCCGGAAGCCACAGTGTATGGGTTTCCAAGCAATATCGTGGTGCTGTCGGGAAGTAATTAAGACTTTTTATTGTCCCTGGTGTCTTGGTCTCTGGGGTCGCTGTATCAAAGAACCATAAACTGGGTGGCTGAAAACAAAAGAAGTCGGTTGTATCGTAGCTTTAGAGGCCAATGTCCAAAACCGTGGTTTGGGCAGGGCCACGCTGCCTCCAAGGTCCCCAGGGAAGATTCTGTTCCTGGCTCTTTGCCAGCTTTGGGCGGTTGTCAGCCCTGCTCGGTGTCCTTGGCCTGTGGCTACAGCACTCCCGGCTCTGCCGCCGTCTTGAGTAGCCATCTTCCCTCTGTGTCTCTGACTCTGTCCCTTCTCCTCTTGTCCAGGGACACTGGTCATGGTGGAGTACAGGCCCAGCCTACTCCGCATGACCTCATTTAGTCTAATTCCATCTGCAGCGGCCCTATTTCCAAATGTGATCACCTAACCCCTGGTACCCTATTTCCAAATAAGATACTGGGGGTTAAGACTTCAGCGTATCTTTTTGGGGGACACATTTGAACCCATAACACCTTCGAAGGGGAGGTGGCCAGTTGTGTGGTCCATAGTTTGTTTTTTTATTTATTTTTAAAGAGGCTTTAGATTACATAAATGTTACACTGAAAATGTAGGGGATGCCCATCTACCTCACCCCTCCCTCTTCCCCATTTTTCCCCATTAACAACATCTTTCATTAGTGTGGTACATTTGTTACAATTGATGAACACATATTGAAGCATTGCTGCTAGCCATGGTCGGTCTCTAGTTAGCATTATGGTTTACACTCTACACCGCACAATTTTATAGGTTTTGACAAAATGTATAACGGCTCGTATTCATCATTGCAGTGTCGTGCAGGACAATTTCAATGTCCCCAAAATGTCCCATGTTACAACTATTCTTCCCTCTCCCTCCCCTCAGAACCTCTGGTGACCACTGCCTTTATATCAATGTTACAAGTTTTTCCATTACTAAAATAATAGTAAGTCTACTTTAGTTCATAGTTGCATTCCCCCCTCTTTATTTCATGAGAGAAATTGGAGCGCCTGGTATGTAGAAACTCACTCAGAGTCACTAGGAAAGCTGGTGGTGAGGCATGACCCCAGCGTGTCAAGGTAAATTTTCAGACACGGGCCAAGGACAGGATGGAGAAGGAGATTTGCAGAAACTGCTGGGCGGGCCCACAGTCTCTGAGATGGAGAGCAGTGGAGACCCTTTTCCTAAGAAATTGAGATGTAATTTGATACCCCAAAAGCACCGTTTTAATGTGGACAATTTAGTGGTTTTCAGTATACCTACAAGGTCATGCAGCCATCACCTCTATCCAATTTTAGGTTCCCCCAGAAGGAACCCTTTGCCGCGGCCCAGTTTCCCCTCTCCCTCTCTGCCCAGCCCCTGGCAACTGCTAGTCTGTTTCTGGCTCTGGACTTGCCCACGCTGGGCGTTTCATCTAAGTGGAGCCCCATGGTCCGTGGCCTTTGGTGTCTGGCCTCCTTCCCTCGGCACCGTGCTCTCCAGGCCGTGCATGGAGCAGCACACCATCCCTTTTAATGGCTGGGTGGTGGTCCGCCGTATGAGTGGAGCGCGGTTTGCTTGTAGAGCTCTTAAAGGGCTGTGCCAGCCCACCACTGTGACGCCCACATAAATCTCTCGGGGACACCAGTGCAGTCACATCCTCTGTAATCTGGAAGAACTAGAATGCTGGGTCTCTCTCTCCTCTTCTTTTCCTGATCTCTCTAAATGTGTGTGCATGTTTACCGAATTTCCCAGACGCTGCACAAGTGTCCTGGTTTCTCCAACTAGAAAGTGGGGAAGGTCAGATGTGAATCTTCTTAACAACAGCACAGCATGAAAGCCCAGTCATCTGCCTCATGGCTGGTGGTAAAACCAGCCAGTCTCTCCAGACTTGTCAGGTGGGTGGCTGGGCAGGGACGGCCCTGTGTGCTCTGTGTGTGTGCCTCTCCCCCCACCTCTGTCTCTCCCGTAGATAGATACTCGCTGAATCCAGCACTTAGCCTTTTCTTTTGAAGTTTATTTTTATTTTTAAGCCTAGCTCTTTCTAGAGTGGGTTAAGGACTGGCTTTGATTCTGTGTCTGCCTGACACCTCTCCCTCCTTACCCTGTCCCTGTTCCCACCATCCCTTCTCTTCTAAATATCTGAGCTTCTTTCCTTAACGAGCTCTCCCAGTCCTCCCCTTGGCAGTGGGAATAGTGCCCTCCAACCCGGGTTCAAACTTAGTTTACAAACTGGGTATCATGCATAAGCAAGGCCCTGGATTGGCCTCCTCTTGGCGCAAGGACTTTAAATTGCTTGGGTTTGGCTGTGTGCTTTCCTCACTTGATCCTTGCTGCCCGCCTCCCCCCCCCACCGCGTGTGGGTGTGCCTGGACCTCTGCTCTGAGCTCACTTCCCACACTGGTGCCTGAGCTCTTGGAACAGCTGCCCCTGCGGTGCATTTTGTCTTTTGACAGTGGATTTCAATTTACTGAGTATTTTTATGGGATAGAAAAGTATCTTGGTTGGGAAAATGGGAGCGGTAACTAAAAGGCCAGCAACGAGGTGAGAAAAAATTCCAGATTTACACCAAAGGGAAATCAGGATGTTTATTCACTTAGGAAAAGAGACAGTTCATGTGATGATGTGAAAAGCAAGTGGGAATAAGACTTCTGTCAAAGACCTGATATCTTTCTTATAGCAAGTACATTCCGGTACTTTTCCTATACCTTTACCAATTGTAAGGCTTTTCTGTCGCTGTCAAACAAATTGCCTGAAGCGGTGTCTAAAGCAATAAGCCTCGTTATCTCACAGTTCCTGTGGGTGCAGCTCAGCTGGGTGGCCCTGCTCGAGGGTCTCGCGAGGTTGCTGTGAGGGGCTCAGCCAGGCCTGCGCTCCTCTGAAGGTTACCTTCCAACGCGTCCGGCTCTCGTGGCTTGCGGCCGGCGGCCTCGGCCCCTGGCCACTTGGGCTACTCCCTGGAGTGCTAGAGTGTCCATAAAACACGGCTTCGGGCTTGCTCCACAGTGAGCAAAACAGGACACCCAGTAGCTTCCTTTTTTTAAAAACTGTAGTAACATGGGTCTAACATAACATTTTGCCATTTTAGCCATTTTTGAGTGCACAGTTCAGGGCGTCATTTTTACAGTGTTGCTGTTGTCAGTGTCGCACCTCGGCTCAGAGCCACCCTCCATCCTCCCCACCCCTCCCGTTGCTTTCCCAGGGCGGCCCTGCACGGGGTGTGCTTGGGAGGTGAGCTTCTCCACGCCATCACCTGCTGTTCTCACTGATCTGTTAGGGGGAATCAGTGCTGCCCTGTTTTAACATGCGTGTCTGTGATTCTTCGTGAAGATCATTTTATTTTCTCATTCATACTTTTCTTGCAATGTCAAAGTGTTCTACAGTGAGCGTGTATTTCTTTATAATCTGAAAATAAAAATGCAATAAAAACCAAATCAATGGTAGACTATTGCTCAGCAGTATTTTTTTTTATTTTATTATTTTTAAAAGATTTATTTATTTACTTTATCCATTTTAAATCCCCCCTTCCCCATTTGCTGTTTTTTTTGTGTCCATTCGCTGGTCAGTTCTCTGTGTCTGTTTCCTGCCATCTCTTCTCATCCTCCTCCTCCAGTCTTCACCAGGATTCGATCCTGGAGACCTCCGATGTAGGAGAGAGGTATTCTGCCGCCTGCGCCACCTCAGCTTCTGGCTTCTGGAGCTTTCGGAGCATCTCGTCTTGTCTCTCTCCTGTTACGTCATCATCCTGCTGCATGGCTCTCGGGGCCCGACAGCTCAGCAGCACACAGAGCCTGGCAGCCCGTGCGCCTTCGGGAGGTCCCGGGGATCGAACCCAGGTCCCTCCATATGGCAGACGGACGCCCAACCATTTGAGCCACATCCACCCCCCAGGAGCAGACTCTTATACATGCAACTGCTTGGCTGAATCCGAGGGCACAAGTGAAAAAGCCAATCTCAAAAGGCCACTACTGTGTGATTCTGTTTATATAATGACATTCCTGAAATGACAAAATTATAGAGATTGGAGAACAGATTAGCGGTTGCCAGGGGGTAGGGGCGATGGGGGCCAGCGGGGGCGGCCCAGAGGGAGAGCTTCGTGGTGATGGAATAGTTCTGTATCTTGATTGTGGTGGTGTTGATGTGATAAAATGACACAACTAGACACACATTTTATTGATGTTAATTTCCTGGCTTTGATGTTGTTGCCATAGTTACCTTGTAAGAGGTGACCAATGGGGGGACTGGTGAAGGGTACAGGAGACCTCTCTGTACTGGCTCTGAAACCTGTGGCTCTATAATTATTTCAAAATAAAAGTGAAAACAAACAAACAAAAAACAACCTGAGCCAAAGGATTCTTCACTTTGTAAGATGTTCCCTCTGGAAGTTCGTTAAACGGCAAATCCCGTCAGTGCCCTTAGAGGCTAACTTTTGCTCAGTCTTTCTTTCCCATAAGTTGACCAGACCCGTATCTTGCCTTGCATCCCTGCACCTCCCTGCAGGTGTTTCTCACCTGCATTTAGACAGGTGTGGTTTCCAGCCCAGGGTCTGTGAGTTGGCCCTTGGCTTTTTGGCGGTCTGTACAGGACTCATCCTTTTTCTCCTCCCAGGGGAAGACAAAGAGGAAATTGTAAAGGTGACTTTTGAAGAACTGAGGCAACGAGTGGCTCTGTTTGCGGCAGCCATGAGGAAAATGGGCGTGAAAGTAGGGGATCGGGTCGTCGGTAAGTATTTTTGGTGGTGGCAGGAGCTTGGGGGAGGAGACCGAGGCAGAATGGCTTTTGAATAAGGTGGAGTTGTGTTCTACTACCTCTATCCTTAAACTCTTCAACTCTCCACGCTCAGGGAAAAATAAACTAGGAAGGGAAACAGTCCTCAGCTCCCAGGGGCCTCTCAGCGCGAGCATCTCACACGGAGTGGGACCCTGGTGTTTACAAACACAAGCCAAAGAGCTCAGCTGGTGCTCAGGGTCACGCTGGGGGAACCTGGCTCCTGGACTTGGGGAGACGGAGTGTCTGCTTTCAACCTGACGTTCTCCCAAGGATTTTCAAGGGTCAGTTTCCCACTGCGGCTTTCACCATTCCTGCAGATTCTTATAGACTGATGTCCGGTCCCAAAACCGCGCGGAGGGAGTTTTATTAGCGGAGAGATTCACGAGCCAATTCCCTCTTGTACACAGACCCCAGAGTGTCAGAGCCACGGGGAGCCTTAAGCCAACCCCCTCGTGAGCAGGTGGGAAACTGAGGCCTAGAGGAGAAAAGTAAATTAACCCATTAGTTTATATTGATTGTCTTACTTTGAAATGAACTTCATTTAAAGTGGGCGTTGACCTAAAAAACATTGACAGTGAAATAAGTAAGCTCGTTAGCTGAAAATCCACCTCGATGGAAGCACTCAGCCTGTGAAAATTATGGGAACAAAGTGTTACTTTTAGTGAGGCCTGGAATTTCATACCCATAACACCTCGGCACAAATTGGTTAAGCAGAATGGCTGGTAATTGCCCAGTGCCACAAAAGCCGCACTTACGTAACAGGAGTGGCCGATGGCATTTGAAAAGCCGGCCGGCCCCCGGGCCGCAGTGCATGCCTGGTCTCCTGGGCCTCGGTCTGCTGCTTCTCTGCCACGTCACCACGGCGATCACCACGGTGATCTTCCCGTGGGGCGGCCTCCCACACGTGGTCCTTCCTCGGGAGATGCTGTTGAGCAGTAAGGGAGAGGCCGCAGGCCGAGCGGGGCACGAGGCCTCACCTCAGTGCCTGGTGCCGCTGCTGACCTGCTGTGTGAGTCTGGACGAGCGGCGGCGCCTTTCTGGGCCTCCAGATGCTTCATCTGTGGGTGGGGCAGCAGAGAGAGGCTGACGTGGCTGAGTTTTCAGGTTCTTCCAGGCCCCAGATTTGGTACCTCCAAATTGTTGATGTCACAAAGCACATGTAGTTCCTGGTGAAAGTCGAGGTTCAGAGGTTTCTGAGCACGAGGGAGGCATCGAGCAGAGGGTTTCTGCCCACGTGGGGCTGATGTTTTCTGTGATTGCCATTTTCGTGTGCTTTTTCGCTGTGTCTTTAGCTGTGCTGCTGAGGTCCGAGTTTAAGTCGTTCCTTCCTGCGTCAGAAATCAGATTTTATTCTTCAAACAAGGAGTAGGGTTTTTCTCCGCTCTGGCCACATGGTTTCACTCACGGGACTTATGTCAGTGGGATATGCTCAGGTCTGGCCGTTGCTCAAAGCCTCTGCTGGCTTCCCATTCCCCTCGGGATGCAGGTGAGATTCCGGAACCAGAGGGACGAGCCCTGCTGGCGTTCCCTCCTGGCCTTGCTCTGACTTCCCCTCCTCACGCCTTTCCTCCTGAGTGTGTCCTGTGCGGGCCCCTCTGCCCCCCTCAGCTGGCTGACGCCCCCTCGCCGCCCAGACGTCACCCACAGGCCGCCTCAGGAAGCTTCCTTGGTTGCCCTTATCCTCTGCCACGATCTTGTCTGTTTTCCTTGAAGGACTTGTTTGTTTTGAGATTACTCTATCGTCAGCCTTCTCCATTAGACTGAAAGCCCTGCAGTCAGGGACCAAGCCAGCCCCGAGCACAGCTGCACACAGGGTCCAGCCTGCAAGTGTTTGCCGAGGGCAAGAGTGAGGTTTCCGTGAGCTGGTAGAGGAGGGAGGACTGAGTTAAGTCTCTTCCTTTCTTTTATTTTTATTTTATTTTATTATTATTATTTTTTTAAAGATTTTATTTATTTATTCATTTATCCCCCCCTTGCTGCTTGTACTCGCTGGGTCAGCTAACCACGCCATGCGGGCGGGCTTGCCTTCACCAGGAGGCCCCAGGAACCGAACCCGGGGCCTCCCATATGGTAAACGGGAGCCCTACTGATTGAGCCACAGCCGCTTCCCTCTTCCTTTCTTTTAAAAAAAATAACAGCTTCATTGAGATAGAATTCACATCTCAACGATTCGCTCACTGAAGTGTGCAAGTCAGTGGTTTTTGGTACATTCAGAGTTGTACAGCCATCGCCACCATCAGTTTTAGAACATTTCTATCTCTTCAAAAAGAAACCCTCTAGCCTTCACGCCGCCTACCCTCCGCCTCCCCAGCCCCTACTGCGGACGTTTCACAGCCATGGAGCCGTGCGGCGTCTGTCCTTGTGTGCCTGGCCGGCTCCCACTCAGCACGACATTCCCAGGCTGCCCCTGCCGGGGCATGTGCAAGTGCCTCATTCCTTTCCATGCTCGAGCACTAGCCCATGTGAGGACAGGCCGTGCCCTGGTTCTCCGTTCATCGGCTGATGGAGGCCTGGATGTGCTCTTTGCAGGCCTGGTGAGACTGGGCTCTGTGGCGTCTGGCCTGAGAGAGGGGCCCGACATGGGACCCTCCTGGGCTCACGAGGGCCTGGGGGAGCAAGGCGTGGTGGGCAGCTCTGACTGCACTTGCTCTGGGCCGGTCTCAGGGCCCTGGGCCTGCAGGGAGGCAGTTAGCTCAGCGGCCCTCACAGGCTGAGCCAGGCGGCCGTGGGCGCCCGGGAGGGACGTGCCACCATGGAGTTCTGCTGGCTAAGGCTGGCTGCTTCCTCCTCTGCACCCTTCCAGAGGCCTTTTCCAGTGGAAGTCAGGCCGTGCCACTTCCTGGCTAAGTAGCCCCCATCTCGCTCCAAGTAAAAGCCGATGAAGGCTCTCTAAAACAATTTTTGAAGTACTGGGGATTAAACCTGGGACCTCGTATGTGGGAAGCCAGAGCTCTACCATTGAGCCACATCGGCTTCCCTGAGTTTTTTTGTTTGTTTGTTTTGCTTGTTGTTTGCTTTTGTTTTTTCAGGAGGCACTGGGAACTGAACCCGGGACCTCCCATGTGGGAGGTGGGCACTCAACTGCTTGAGCCACATCTGGTTCCCTATGAAGGCTTTTTTTTTTTTTTTGGAGGTTCCAGGGCTGGGGATTGAACCCGGAATCTCCCATGTAGGAAGCCATCGCCCAACCACTGAGCCACATCAGCTCCCCCTGTGAAGGCTTTTATTTAGCAGCCTCGCCTTCCGCACTGCCCTGGTGTCCCTCGCTCAGCTAGGCCTTGCCTCGCCAGCCCTTGCTGGTCTTCTGGGTTGCCCAGCACGCCCTCCCTGCCCCCGGTGCCTGCCCAGCAACCCCCCACCTCCACGAGGTCTGTATGCCAGGGCCACCTGCTCAGCCTGGCCTTTCCCTGCTGCCCCTCCCTAGTCTCCTTCCTTAATTTTTCTCCGTAGCTTTTATCATCATATGATGTACTCTTGTTTTCTCATTCTTTTACTTTGCCTTTCTCTACCACCCCAATGAAGTTCTGCCAAGGTGGGGATTCTCTTGGTTTTATTCCTGCTGTTTCTCTGTTTCTCCAGGCTCTAGAACAATTCCAGGAGCGTTCAGGCTGTGTGGTAAATGCTGGCCACCTGAGTCGACGGAGGCATGTTTGGAAGTTAGCCTGGCGGTAGAGGACGGTAGTCCAGGCTGCGAAAATAGCCCAGGCCAAAGCCGGAGATGGGTGACAGCAACGCTTGTGCCAGGGCGACAGGAAGGGACCAGGCTTGAGCGCCCTGTGGGACTCTGCTGCCTTGACCCTGTCCACCTCCAGTTTCCCAGGACTCTGTGTTGACTGCTCTTTCCCCCCTGAACCATAAAGCAAGGGCAGGAAGGTGTAGGGAGCCCCCGGCAGGCGGGCAGGAGGCAGGAGAGGCAGGACAGCCAGGAACGGGGCTGGAGGCCCTGCTTGGGACGGTTCCAAGTGGACCGAGGCCTGGAGCCTTCAGATAGTGAGCGAGGGGTGGCCCTCTGCCCCCAGGCCCTGGCCTTTCGCAGCCTCCTTAGGTGCCAAGTTAATCAGGATGTCCTTAAAACAACCAGCAGCTTAGATGGTTTTCTTACAGTTTTACTTTCACCTTCCCTTCTGAAAACACATAAAGGCCTGTCAATAGACCTATTCTTAGCCCCATGGAACTTGAGCTCATTTAGGTGTGGGCAGGTGTGTGCACAGGTATAAGTAGGTAAAGGTCAGGGTAGCTATCAGGGTTCTTGCCTCCCCACCCACCCTCGCCCCTCCCCTCCCCTCCTGGTACTGGGTGGGGGCCCAGGACAGCATGGGTGGGGCAGAAGCTGCCGGGCAGCTTGGGCTTCAGGAACTGTTTGGCATGGGTGTGACGCTCCAATGAAACTGACTGCAGGCGGGTGCTGAGTGTTTGCAAAGAGGGCGGCCGAGCTGGGGGCCGCATCCTGCGTGAGCGAGCGAATGGCCTGGCCCAGGCTCCGTGAGGGCAGCATCCCTGCTCAGATAACAGCGGGCCGCGGGGGGCTTGGCGCCCGGCAGGTGTCACGCGGGACCCACCCATCGCTGCCTGCCTCCGGCCCTGGTGGAGCTTTCCCCTCTGTTCTACGGGGTGCACACTCTGGTTCCTCCACAGGTGCTCAGGAAAGAGGTTTTCCCGGTTTTCCCTGCAAACCATCCCGCTCTCAGCATGAGCTGCTTTATTTTTCTTTGCGTGCTTACCACCCACCTGAGAACGTGCTTATTTTGGCATGTGTTTGTGTCTCCTCCATGAGCTTGGACATAGTGGGTGCATGGCTAATATTTACGGAAAGAACTTCTGAGGCTTCTCCCTCACTTTTCTGGGGTCCTCCGTGGTCCAGTTCAGTCTGTATCCTTTTTAGGTCCAGAGAAGGAAGGTGAAATGTTTTTCTACCCTCCAATTTTTTTCTTCTCTCCAATTTTAATTTTTTAAACTTTCCTTTTGAAGGAAACTTCCCTGAGAGAAGGAGAAATGGCGAGCAAGGTTTCTTGGGGGGCTCTCTTTGAGGAGCTCTGCTTTCTCTGGGATGCCTCGTGGCTCTGACGCCCCAGCCTTCCACAGCCAGCTGGCACGTTCTGACCCGCTTGCCGTGGTCACCACGGGACTATTTCCCAGATGAGCGCACCAGGGCTGGCTCCAGAGCAGGACTCCCCGGGTGGTGGTTTTAAAGGGCTGCAGAGGGCGGAGTGAAGCTGTCCTCGGCTCCGTTTCCGGCCTGTGGAAGGCGCCCCAAGGTCGGTGTGTCGCTGGCTCCAGGAGGGCTGGCCCCCTGCCCCTCAGTCACCAGGAGGTCAGCTGGGCCATGCACCTCCCTGGGCCCTGCGCCGGCCTGCCCTCGGGATGGTGCTAGTGGGACGCTTCTGACCACACAGCTGCCAGCAGACCCGGTTCAGCTGGTGTCTGCTCGCAGCCGTCTGCAGATGCTGTGCAGAGAACCCTGAGGCCGCCAGCCGTGCACGACCCCTGGCCCCTGCGGTGCTTACAGCCTAGCAGGGGAGATGTCCCTGAACCCAAAGACATGGAAGCACAAATTGCTGTGGTCAAGCAGACAGTTCAGCGGGGAGAAAGCTGTCCAGGGAGACCTGGGGTGCTGGGGCCCAGGGAGGCTTTGAGATCAACTGAAGGGGGCTCATGTCATTGCTCGGGGGGCCATTTGGCTGTCCGTCTCCTCCGATACCTGTGCCCAAGCCCTCTGCTCTGGAATGCGTCGGGTGATCTGGCTAATTGAGCATTGTCTCTCTGCCAATGACGACTCTCTGCCTCTATTGGTCAGAAAGCCCCTACCCTCCTACAGATAGCTCATTGTAGCCCTATATACGTCTCCTAGCGTGCTTCTTATAGCCGTGTGTCTGTCCGTCCATCCATCCGTCTATGCACCGGCCCACCCAGTCAGCCAGCCAGTGGCTGAGGTCTTGAATACACGCAGCATGTAAAACTTCGTAAAGCAGAAAAGAAGACAGGCAGAGGTCCTGTCCTCACCTGAGAACCAGGTAGTAAACCCAGCACAGGTTCATTTGCAGTTGTGGTAAGTTCTGTGAGGATAAATACAGTGTGCTTTGAGAGTGAATGGCCGGGGGATGTGAGTTTGGGGGTGGAGGCAGGATGGCCTTGGAGAAGGCCTCTCTCAGGAAGTTTTCTTTGCATTAAGAGCTGACAGTATGGGAGCGGATATGGCTCGAGGGTTGAGTTTCCCACATGGGACGTCCCAGGTTCGGTTCCCGGTGCCTCCTGAAAAAATAAAAACAAACAACAAGCAAATAAATGAAATAACCAACTCAGGGGAACCAGCGTGACTCAGAGGTTGAACACCAGCTTTCCACATGCAAGGTCCAGGGTTCAATCCCCGGTCCCAGTACCTCACACGTGAGAAAAAAAAAAAAAAAGAAGAGAAAGAGCTGAGTATTACAGGCAGTGCACACAGCTTGTGCAAAGGCCTTGCGGCAGGAGGAGCTTCGAGCAACTGAAGAACTGAAAGGCTGTTGAGTGGAGCCCAGAGTGAGCGGGAGAGGAGGGCAGGGGCCGGCACATGAGGGCCCTAGGAGGTCCCTGTGATTGGGCAGATGAGATGCGTGAGACCAGGCGTGGGGAGGCTGGCAGTGGGTGGTGGGCCGTTGCTCCTGGCTCTGCTCCTTCTCCCACCCACTCTTGCCCTGGCCCCCGCAGGTGCCTTTTGGGAGCCGCTGCCTTCTCACACACCCTGAACCCAAGGCTTTCTCCCTGTGTTCCTTTTCACAGGTTATTTGCCCAACTGTGTGCACGCCGTGGAGGCCATGCTGGCGGCTGCAAGCATTGGTGCCGTTTGGAGCTCCACCTCCCCAGACTTTGGTGTGAACGTAAGTGAGGGCCCCACCTGGAGGGCCCCTCCGTGCTCCCTGCGTGTCGGGAAACGTGCCCTCGTGATGTCTGCGGGGAAGGGCCCCGTCTTCCTGATTGTCTTGGAAGAGGGTGGGCAGCGGGGCTGAGTGTTCCTGAGGGGGCCGTGCCACGTGTGGGCGGCCGGAGTGAGACGGCGTCTCTGTGGACCCCCCTCTCCCTTGCTGGTGACATGAGGCTAAGGGGAGAGAATGAGCCAGAAGGACCTGAATCCCGGCACTTGTTATATGCTTCTGACCTGGTTTGGGATTGCCTGGTCTTCCTCTCTGTTGGGATTTAGTGACCACATCCGGTCCCACGGTTGCGATGTTTATCCTTTGAAGACGATTTTTCAGATTTGTTCTGAAAACGTTGCTCATCAGCGTTCCTCTGAGCCTGCTGGGCTGGTCACTGCCTCTCTGGCCTCTTGTGTGGACTCAAGCTTTGTGCCCTGTGCGTGTGTGCTCTCTGTGGGAGGCAGGGCGGGCCCTGTGGTCCCCCGTGCCCTGGAGGGAGGTAAGGGCCCTGGGTTGGTTCATCTGGCCAGCGTGGCCAGGCAGAGCCAGGAAGCAGGTGCAGGGCCCCATTCTGGCTGTTCCAGCCCCGGCCTCTGGTGTGGGGGCATGAAGAAGCTACAGAGCCAGGACTGACCTGGGTTCGCTACTCCCCAACCACCTTTTCTGGCCACAGGGCCTTGGGTCTCGGGACCTTCTGGAACCAGGAGGACAGACCACTGTGGAGGATCTGGTGGGGTTCCCTGTCCCAGCTGCTCTGGCCGGTGTAACCCGGAGGCTGGGGGAGGCTCAAGGCAGATGGCCTGGCTCCGCTTGCCCCATGCCCTTGGCCGAGCCACTAACCCTCTCTGCCTTGGGTGTCCTCACCTGCAAACCAGACAGCGCTGAGAGGTGACTAAAGCGCTGAACCCCTGGGACAGCAGCTGCACCAAGCAAGGCCTCTGCAGGCGTCGCTGCCGTCCTAGTCAAGCGTCTGATCAGACCTCGGCCCTTGGAGGCTTTGTGTGGGTGGTAGTCCACAGGCTAGGCTCTGGGGTGAGCTTGGAAATGCTCGCTCTTTTTGGTAGAGGCTTTCAAAGTGTCGTCTCGATCTCCCCACGCCGTGGGAAGGAGAATCAAAGGGGCCCAGAGGAGCAGGGTGATCGGCCAGGGCCCCGTGCAGGGCTGGTGAGGACCGGGCCTGCGGAGTCAGGGAGCCCTCCTCCGGCGGCAGGTGGCCTGCGGTCCCCACCTCCTGGGCTCCCCTGTGCTTGCCAGATGGCCTGCATCGGGGCCACACTGTGGCAAGGCCCGAGGTGAGACCGAAACTTCGCCACGGCCTCTGCAGTCCCCAGGGCCGCTCTGCACGGGCATGTGAGCCGCTCGGGCCGGTGGTGTCCCCATGGGCAGGCGCGGTGGGGGGGTGTTGGGACACAGGTCCCTGGGTCTTGTGGCTCCTGGATCTCATCAGGTGCTGAGCTGAGTGGTGGGGAAGCAACGAGGAGGACCTCGGAGGAAGGGAGGGAGGGTGGGAGGGCGAGGGGCTTGCGAGCAGGCCATGCCTGTGTCCACGGCCAGGCCCTGCCACTTCTTAGCTCAGTGTCCTCGGGCAAGTCACTCAGCCTCTGTGGGCCTCAGTTTCCTCGGGTGGAAACGGGGGACACGGCTGCAGGCCTCAGGGTGCTCATGAGGACTGTGAGGTCATGCTGTGGAATGTCGGGGATGGGGATTGGGGCTCCAAGGTCAGTAATGTCAGCTCTTATGACCCAGTTGGGAGATGGCGTTTCTGCATTTCACTGTAACTTTCTGGCTTTCTGTAAACCACCTGGGAGAGCTGTGCCTGGAATGGGTGTCATCACGGCTTCCCGGGGAATAACGCAGCCCTGACCACCGAGGCTCAGCAGACAGCGGAGCTCCTGGAGTGGCGGGTGGGGAGAGTCGGGGAAGGTGAGTGCCGCCGGCTACCCCCAGACTCCTCTGTGGCTCAGCGGCAGCCTCGCTGAACCTTCATCTCCTCACAGCTGCCTCCGGGCTGGCCAGACACTCCGGGTCACTGTCCCCGGCAGAAGCCACCCCCGGCGCCTCGGGGCGGCAGGTTCCGTCTGTCCTCGGCCAAGCTGAGGGGGCTCAGCGTCAGGGCACTCCCTGGGTTTTCTGGAAGCACTGCCGTGGTGGGGGCCGCTCCCGGCCACGGGAGGCTCACCGGGCGGCAGCGCGGCCCCAGCTTGCCCCAGCTCAGTGCCTCCTGGGAGAGGATCCATCCCTCACGTGATGGGCGGCGTCTTAGGGGACAGAGAACAACGGGGCCACGCTCCCCGCTCCGGACGCGGTGCTGTGCCCCGGGAGATGGTCTGGTCTGCTGACTTCGCGGTGCAGAGCCCGCCCCCCGTCCTGCTGGGCCCGCCTGGCGTGTCTGCGCTCCCGCTCTGAGGGCTCGGCAGGGAGAGCTGAGCCGGGCTGACAGCTGTCTGTCCACGCTGGCTGATCTCAGCAGGCGGCAGCGATCCCCGCGTGCCATGTCCCCTCCTCGGGCTCTGGGGGTGGGCCTCCTGGCACAGGGGAAGGAGGACCAGGCCTGGCGCATAAGCCAGACCCCCAGTCAGGAGGGGCTTGGAGCGTCGGGAGGATTCTGGGGTCAAGGACAAGGCGTGGACTCGGAACTGGTCAGGGGCAGCGAGACTGGGCCTCGGAACCGTTCTCTGCCTTGGTGAGCACGTCTCTACGTAAAAAGGTTTTTAATTTCTGTTTTCATTTCTGACGTCACCATTTAAACTTCAGACGGGTCCCTTTTTTTTGGTAAAGGTTGTGTTCGTGAAACCTGGAGCGAAACAGGAATGTCTTTCCGACTCTGAATCGTGTTTCCTGTTGCAAGTCAGTGAAGATCCCTATCGTGAAGGGAAAATGGCTGCTTTAACGACTCGGCTTCCTGGTGGTGGGGCCGCCCCCTTACTGACGCTAACCTGCTGCTGCTGCCCCTGGCCGGGCCTTGGGGAGGCGCCCTGCCCTGCCCTCCCCCCGCGTGGCTGGGCAGGGGGCACCCCTGTTGCTGTGCCAGGCGGTGCTGGGCTGCCCCAGCGAGGGACGGGGTCACCCGTCTTTCCTCAGAGGCTGGGAAGTGTTTGCCACCCCCTTGCTCCATCCCTGCCCCTCAGCAGTGCACCTTCTCCCACCGTTGCCCGCTTCTCTCTGGCCCTTTCTGTGCTTCCTCGTGCTTCTCACTTTGTACAACCCACACATCTGGGCTCTGAGGGGCGTAGGCGGACGCGGGCCTGCTCTGCACTCTGGGTTCCCAGGTGCCCAGCCTCCCCGAGTCCTCCCAGCATTGCGTTCTTCCATCTCTGCCTTTTCCTTTGTTTCACTGTTTACCTTTGAGTTGGTGGCGTCTTAAAAAAAAATGTCAGGCTACCTGCTTACCTAAGGGTCAGACCCTCAGCCTGCAGCCATCACCTGCAAGAAGCGTTTCTGGTACCTGCGTGCATAGAGGTGTGTGCGCACAGACGGGAGCTTGTGTATATAGATATGTGTGTGTGCACAGACAAACAGGAGCCAGTGTGCGTAGCTGTGTGTGTGCATAAACAGCCTGTGTGTATAGATGTGTGTGTGTGCACAAACAGCCTGCATGTATAGATGTGTGTGTACAAACAGGAGCCAGTGTGCGTAGGTGTGTGTGTGCATAAACAGCCGTGTGTATAGATGTGTGTGTGTGCACAAACAGCCTGCATTTATAGATGTGTGTGTGTGCACAAACAGCCTGCGTGTATAGATGTGTGTGTGCACAAACAGGAGCCAGTGTGCGTAGGTGTGTGTGTGTGTGCGCACAGCCTGCATGTATAGATGTGTGTGTGTACAAACAGGAGCCTGCGTGTATAGATATGTGCGTGTGCACAAACAGGAGCCAGTGTGCGTAGGTGTGTGTGTGCACAGAGGACAGCCTTTCCTTTATACTGCATGGCTGCTGTGTGACTCTATACCAGCCAGTGCTCCCTGTTGAGTGCTCTGTGGTTGCTAAGCACTGTCAGGTCAAACGCGCCCTCTGGGTGTTTGGGTGGCAGCAGAGCAGTTCTTGGCGGCTCCCCTGGATCAGCTGCCCCGAGATCTGACCCTTGCCTGAGCCGCCAGGGTGGCCTCACCTGCCGTGGAACCGCTTTCCCGGGGCTTAGGGGCCAGGCCTCCGACTCGGAAGCCCTTGTTTCTCTGCTGTCTGCTGACTCCCTGGGCTTGAGGGTTGCCTCTGTGGCGTTTGAACCGCAGAGCAGCGGCAGGCCAGGTCTGCGCACCCCAAGTTTGTGGCCGCCCTGCGTGCTGGGGTCCTTCTCTGAGTCAGGGCCAGGACAGAGGCTGGATTTCTGGGAGACGTTCTCTGCTGCCTTCCGGGGCTTTCCCTCTCCGGCCCCTCCAGCTGCTCCCCTCAACCTCAGGTTTTCCAGCAGACCTTGCCCTCCCTGTGCCTGCTGCCCCTGCCCCGGGCTCTGCTCACGTTGTCCCTTCTGCCGGGAGTGGCCTCTTCTCCACACACCCTTGGAGCCCAGCTTAGCAGACGCGCTCACTCTCCCGGAGTCTTCTGGGTTCCTCCTCCTGATTTCGTCTGCCCTGGGTAGCTCACGCCTGCTTGTTTTCTGCTCACTCCAGAAAACAAGGTAGTCAGCCTGCTTACCTTAACTCACAGAAGAGTCGCGCCACAGGTGACGCTAACTTGCAGCCGGGGTGGAGACCGTGCCCTGGGTCCTTACGGGGAGGTTCTGCCATCGATGCCTGTGCCTTGGGGTAGCTCTGAGACGCCTTCACTGGGCTGGTGTGCGTGGCTAGAGGAGCCTTCTGCCTGTGCCTTGCTGTGGGCGCACGTCAGGGTGGCTGGGAGGGGAGGCGCCACAGAAGACCTGTCTCGGAGGGTTTTCCCCGTTACCCTTGGGGAACGGTGCTCAGGCACTTGTCCCTCCACGTAAGCTTCAGGAGGAAGTTGGGTATGTCTGCTGTGGAGGTCCTTTCAGGAAGGGCAGTTACACAGTATGGACAGGTAGGTGTGTGCCAAGGCCACACACAGGTACTAGTGTGTGTTCACTAGTGTATACACTTAGAGCTGTGTGCCTTTGGTTAACAAAGATGCCGTTTGCAGAACTCTGGTACCTCTTTAGTTCAGGGCCAAAAGAGAACCAAAACAGGGACTGCTTTGCAGTGCAGGCTGCCCTTTTGCAGGTGAATCTTCTTTCATCTGTGCCAGAGGAGCCATGTCAAAGGCGCCTTGCGGGGAGCAGGTTAGCTCAGTGGCAGAGTGCCTGCTTCCCATGTAGAAGGTCCCAGGTTCAAGCCCCTGTACCTCCTAAAAAATAATAATAAAATAAGAGGAGCCTTGCAGTGGCTCCTGCAAAGTGGGAAAGCTTTCTGTAGTGCAGTCATCCTGTAGTTCTCCTGTTTTCTATACTTGAATTTTTCTATTTCAGGATCCATGTGTAAGTTCTTTTGGTCTTTATATTACTGCTTTCCTAGAAATGATGGTAATTACTCAGCTGCAAATAGCATTTGAATGGCTCTCTTTAATTGGTCCCTGGGGTGGGGGCAGGAACGTGGCCTGGGTGCCCACGAAGCTTATTTTCCTTTCCCGTGACGTG
This sequence comes from Tolypeutes matacus, assembly GCA_026826555.1. NCBI lineage: Eukaryota > Metazoa > Chordata > Mammalia > Cingulata > Chlamyphoridae > Tolypeutes > Tolypeutes matacus. Next base: position 3,683,518 of record JAKSZT010054518.1, on the reverse strand, counting down.
TGGTGGCCCCATTGGCAGCTGAGGGGTTTGCCTTGGACTGGTGGGTGATGGCTCTTCCCGTCCACTCTCAGGGGGTTCTGGACCGGTTTTCTCAAATCCAGCCGAAGCTCATCTTCTCCGTGGAGGCCGTGGTGTACAACGGCAGAGAACACAAGCACATGGAGAAGCTGCAGCAGGTCGTGAAAGGTGTGTGGCTCCTCCCCTCTTGAGGTGGAGAGGAGGGCCTTTCCTGGGCAGGGGCCCTGGAGGGCCCCGTGGAAGCTGCAGGTGCTGCAAAATCCCTGGGCAATCCCATCCCTCTGAACGAAATCTCATTTTATCGAAAAACCAGCCTCTGAGTATCATTGTCCTGCAGCCCTGCGTCCTTTCCTCCCCCGACCTTCCAGGGCTTCCAGACTTGAAGAAAGTGGTGGTGATTCCTTATGTTACTGCCAGGGAGAAGATAGACATCGCCAAGATCCCACAGAGGTGAGCTGGCCACGCCCGGCCACGGGCGCCTGGGGGGCCCACGCGGAATCCCAGTGGGAGCGAGACCTTCCGAAGCTTTAAATTTGGGTCACGGTTTTAGAGGTGGAGGAGGTGCTGGTCAAAATTGTCATTTTGTAGGTGGGCTGCCTGCGACTCCTTCGAGGCCACGTGGCTAACGAATAGGAAACGGTGTGTGTGGGGGGGTGTCCCAGGAGTCCCGCTCTGCCAGCCTAGTGTCCTGTGAAGGGGTGGGATTGGATGGGCCGCGACGGCTCTGCCTGGATGACTGTGTGTGTGTGAGCATCTGTGTGTGTGCTCTTTTCCTCTTTTTCCTCTTTTTAGAACCTGTCTGTCCCCAGTACTAATGGCACCTTCCTTTGCTTTCCTGACATCCATAAGCTGTTAAACCAGGTCTTGATTGGGTACCAAATAGAATTGGGTGTGTCTTAATTTTGAGTAGAAATTAAGGGCATGGATTATGGTTTGGTCAAAACTGAACCAGTCATTGGGAAGCGGCTGTGGCTCAATCAGTGGGGCTCCCATTTACCATATGGGAGGCCCCGGGTTCAGTTACCGGGGCCTCCTGGTGAAGGCAAGCCCGCCCGCACGGCGTGGTTAGCTGACCCAGCGAGCACAAGCAGCAAGGGGGGGATAAATGAATAAATAAAATAAAATCTAAAAAAAAAAAAAAAACGGAACTAGTCACAAGCTCTTTGGTGTCTCTTGAGACAAACTGTGAAGGGGACTTGGAGGTCAGACATGCTGCCCCCCCACGTGGCCGTGGAACTCAAGCCTCTGTGTCCAGATGGTGGGAAGAGCCTGTTGAGCGGCCAGAGAGCACAGAAGAGGTGGCCCAGGCACATCTGGAGGCTCCTCATGCTCGGCCCTGGAGGGCAGGGGTGGGGAGCGGGAAATGGTCGAGGCCTTTGTGTCTCAGCCAGCAGGAGCTGGCGTGCGGCTTCCCAGCTGGTGCAGGGTGCTCTCTGGGTGTGCCCTCAAGGGGCTCGCAGACCAGGTGGAGAGAGCAGAGCCACCTGCGGGGAAGGTGAGCTGGGACACCTGGGCCCTGACAAAGCCGTCGTGCTGATCGTGCTGGAGGGCCAGGGAGTGATGGGGAGTTGCGGGGAGAGAGGTTGCTTATCTGGGGTCTGGAGGAGATGACCTCTGAGGTGGCCTCGAGGGACGAGCAGCTGTGGGGGCAGCCAAGTGGGCTGAGGGGGAGGCCAGCCAAGGGCCAGCTCCCTGAGGACGGTGGTCTCAGAGCCAGACTGCACAGTCAGTGGCACTCCGTGGCTCGGTTCCCTGTTTGTAAAACGGGGGCGATGTTCCCTTCCTCACAGGCTGGGCGTGGGATCAACAAGCTAGTGCTCAGGCAGGGTGCCTGGCATGTGGCCGCTCTCAGCAAGCGCGGCCTCGCGTTAGCAGGGGCTGGCAGCCTGGGCGGGGTGGGCTCCGGGCCCTGAGGCAGCGGGCTCCGGGCAGCCCAGGGGTGCGGGCTGGCCCCTGCAGGCGGCGGGAAGCCAGTGCCCCTGGTAGATGGCAGCCGCGTGACTGAGGACGCGGGCCCCGGAGGAGACCAAAATCGGTGTGCCGGCCCGCGGCGGTCCAGCCTTTACGTGTCTGCTGTTCATCAGCGATTGCTGTGAAATGAGCGCGTCCAGGGGAATCCCGTTCGCCTCTTCAGTTAACGTCACACGACGCAAAAGGCTCGCCTGGTTGAACGCAGGAGCCGGAGCAGGAGCCGGAGCCCCGTGGCTATTCGTGTTTTCATTGCTGGACGCCAGAGATGAACCAGTGCCACGGCCGCCCGGGGGCGAAGACCCGCGAGGGGCGGAGGCCAGCCTTGGTGCTTTCCCTTTCAGAGAGCGGCTCCAGCCTCCCTGTTCACTGTGACCTCTGCCCGTCTGGGAGGAGAGGGCTTCCTCTGTGTGACGTGCCCGATCAGGCTGGCCCTTCGTGGACGGGCTTCGAACCGGAGGCGGCCGCAGAATGGGGCTTTGCTGGCTGCTCGGTTCCATGGCGAATCGTTTTCCTGCCTTTCTGGAGCAGCCTGTCTTGTTTGTTTGCCCCTTGGGGTTGAATTATTTTGGATGCCCCCTTTTTTTGTTTTTGTGGTACTTTTGTTGAGATTGTGTTAAATCTGTAAATCAGTTTGGGTAGGATAGACGTCTTTTTTTTTTTTTTTTTTTATCCCCCCCCCCCCGTTGTTTTGTGCTCGCTGTGTGCTCTCTGTGTCCATTCACCGTGTGCTTTCCGTGTTTGCTTTTCTCTTTAGGAGGCACTGGGAACCAATCCCGGGACCTCTGGTGTAGGAAAGAGGCACTCAGTCGCCTGAGCCACCTCATCTCCCTGGTCTGCTGCGTCTCTCACTGTTTCTTCTGTGTCTTGCTTTGTTACGTCATCTTGCTGCGCCAACTCTCCGCTGCGTGGGCCACCAGCTCTCCACGGCACGGGCCAGCTTGCCCTCGCCAGGAGGCCTCAGGAATAGAACCTGGGGCCTCCCATGTGGTAGATGGGAGCCCAATCACTTGAGCCACATCCGCTTCCCATGATGCCACTTTTTTTTTAAAGTCTGGCATTCCCTCCTGGAGACATCCTGTGCAAGACAGCAAAATGCCTCATTTTAGTATGTTTGAATTGGTATTTCAGCAAAATTATTAGCAAATTGCTGCAGGCTGAGTTTAACTGATTTTTCTCCCCTTGAAAGAAAGGAAGTTCTATTTGTCAAAACAGTAGGATTTTTTCCCCCCTCCTTTCCTTTTTAGAGCAGTGGAGGACAGGGCCAGTGTCTCAGGGTGGCTGTCACCGCTGATCCAGATGGAAAGCCGGCCCCCCACCCCCCAGCGGCTGCGCACCTATGCTGCCCGGTGTCCAGCGCAGGACGGCCAGGCACCCGCGCCCACACCCCTTGATGGTTCTGGCTGCCTCCCTTAGCTCTGGGGGAGGCTGGCTTGGATTTCTTAGGTGGTAATCCATAGTTGGCACTCATTTTACTTGTTCGTGGACAAATATTTGTGTCTTACTGTTAGAAAACTTCAGGATACACTAAATTAGCCATAATGCAAAATACTTGTCCAGCATTTTTCCAGTCATGAAATTGTGGTTTTGGGATCTTAGCCCCAAGGTCCCAACGTTTCCTCTGGGGGAAAGTACAGTCATCAGACCCCCTTGGAAGCAGGCGTTTGCTAATCAGAGGATCAAGTAGCAAACAAGGGAGATGTGTCCTGGGCTCTCGGAAGACTTCAGCAGTGTGCCTGCATGCAGACCATGGTGAGCTCATCATAAGTTATCCCTCTCCAGTGTTTATTAAAGCACTTAAAGGATTCTCTAAAGAAAGAGCCCTTGACCCTATCACAGCAATGGAATGTTCATGAAGCAATCACAATTTTCACAGATTCAGTTAGTGTGAATTCCCAAGATCTGACTTCACTTCCCCCTCCTTTGAAGTTCCCAGGCAAGTTTGGTTTCTCCTGAAAATCCAGGCCCTCCCTGTGTGGGACGGGGGGCTGGTGAGCCCCCCCATCTCATGTGGGGTGGGCCCCTGCTGGCCAGCGGCACCGACAGATGAGTCTCAGGGTGAAGGCGTGCTCACCATTTGTTCCTGTGTGTTTCTGCCCGCAGCATGTTTCTGGATGATTTTCTTGCAATCGGGGCAGGAGAGCAAGTGCCCCAGCTGGAGTTTGAGCAGCTGCCTTTCAACCATCCTCTCTTTATTATGTTTTCGTCGGGCACTACAGGAGCTCCCAAATGCATGGTGCATTCGGCTGGGGTAGGTTTTCTTGCCAAGGCCAGGCCAGGCCTTTCCATCTGTCTGCTTCTAGTATGGGGACTCCCGACAGGCACTGGTGGGTGGCAGAGGTATAAGGCTACACCCTGTCCCTGGAGTCTCCCAGATGCTGCCCAGCTCCCAGAGTGGGCGCCAGAGCCAGGCTCACTAATGGAGCTCAGGGCAGCCTGGAGCTGCTCTCCGCGGGGCTGCTGTGGCACCTGCCATCACTGTGACAGGCCCTGGAACCCCTATGTAGACCTGCTGCCTGCCAGGGGCAGGTGTGCACAGGGAAAGCCAGGGATTGTCACACAGTGGCTGGGACCCCTTAGCAGACTGGGAATTCAATGTGTGGACCTTGCCAGCATTAAAAAAAAAATTATTGTGGTAACATATGTATAACATAAAATTTGCCATTTTAACCATTTTTAAATGTACGATTCAGGGGCTTTGATATATCCTCAGTGTTGTGCTACCCTCACCACCATCCATCACCAAGACTTTTCTGTCACTGCAAACAAACTCTGTCTCCATCAAGCAGTAACTCCCCTCCCCTGGCCCTGGTAACCTCAAAGCTGCTTTCCATCTCTGCGGATTTGCTTACTCTGCATAGTTCGTATAAATGGAATCATACAACATACAGCCTTTTGTTTCTGGTTTCTCTCACTCTGCAGCATGTTTCCTAGGTTCCTCCGCATTGCGGCATGCGTAGAACTTCATTCCTTTTGATGGCTGAATGATAGTCTGTTGTGTGCCTAGCCTGTGTTTTGTTTGTCTATTGGAGACACTTGTGGGCTGCTTCACCTTTTGGCAAATGTGGCTGTGAGCCTTGGCACAGGCATCCGTTTGAGCCCCATTTGCAGTTCTTTTGGGCATACACCTAGGCGCGCCTTCCCAGCATTGTAAAAAGAATGACCTAGAACAGACAGGAATAGAAAATGCCAGGGCATCCTTGGCTGTGGGAGGCATGGGTTGTTTTGTGAAACTGTAGCTACTTAGGTGTACCTAGGGGAGTCTGCGTGCATGAGATGGCCCTGTGAAATGTCTGTCTGCCTGCAGCCAGGTGCTTGAGAGCGAGTGTTCGTTTATCTCATTGAAAGTCAAGCTTGAGGAGGAGGAGGCAAAAATAAGAGGCTAGCTTTATTAAAGCATCTGAAATAAGATATGGCTACTATTAGATTTTAAACTTATACATGTAGATCTGTGTCTTTGAACTTTCTAGTTTAAAAATATTTCAAACCTATAGAAAGTTTCCAAGAATAGTAGTACGATAACCCCGTGAGATTCATCAGTTGCTAACATTCTGCCAGTGTTGCTTTCTCTCTCTCCTTATGTACATATACACTTACTATTATTTTGGCTTTTTTTTTCTGTATCATTTTAGAATAAGTTGTAGACTTCATGCCCCCCACCCCCCAGTGCTTGAGCATGTTAACCTCCCAAGAACAAGAACATTCTCTTACATCACCATCATCAAATTCAGGAAGGGTAATGGTGATGTCACATTATCATCCGTGCCCCCGATTTTGCCTTCCCAGCCACGTCCTTTGTGGCACCCAGGTCACACTGCATTCGGTTGTCAGGTCTCCTGAGCATCCTTTACTCGGGAGCGGTTCCTCGGCCTTTGCCTTTCGTGGCATCGGTGTTTGGGAGCAGGCCAGGCCAGGGTCCTGCAGACGGGCTCTCTGGGTGTGTCCGATTCTGCCTCACAAAGTGATCCAGGCGGTGCACTTTTGGCAGGCGGACCCCAGACGTGATGCCGTGTCCTCCTCGCATTTCATTGTTGTGTTTTAACCATAACTCTTATGAAATAAAATTCCTGGGCGAACTTGGTAGTTTTCTGATAACTCCCGTCACGTCTTACCTGGATTTGATGAGGAAACGTCTTTCTGACTCAGGTTAAATCCTCATCTCAGATTTGAACATCTCCTGGTCTGGTCCACAGGGCTGTGCTTCTCAGATGGCCACAGGCTTTCTTGCCGCGCCAGCTTTTCTGCTCTCTCCATATCTCATTCCCAGTTTCCCCCAGTTGGCTTAGCAGGAGCCAGAAAGTTCCATGGGGAGGAGAACAATTGCAGTATCTTTCTCTTTGTCAAACACTCTGATCTCCTCCTTCCGCCTACTCAGAAGAGAATTGTTGTTCTCTAACAGCTTTGTAGCTATTGCTCGATAAGATGGTGAATTTGAAAGTGATTGATAAAGGTTCTCTTATTCCAGCTCATAGAGCTTTTCCCTAGATGCAGTTTGAAAACCTTCCATTAAAGGAAGCACTTAGATTTGAATCATTTTAAAGCCTTCTACAGCTTTTTACAGTGTTTCCACCAGAACATGGAGAGGAGGTAGCACGGCTGCATCACCACCTGGATTTGGCTTCACTGAGGGTCCAGGCACAGGCTGTGAAATGTCACCACGAGACACAGCAAGAGCCCAGGGGCGCCGGGCAGGCACCAGAAGCCAGAGGCTTCATTTCTGTTTTGGAAGTAAGAGTGGCTGGAATCCAAGCTGCATTTTAAAAAGAGTGAGCTGCCCCTGATGCCCAAACCAGCCCATTTCATCAAGGCGAGTCAGGATGTGTTCACAGTCTAAGGTGTGTTTCCCTGGTGAGGGGCTGCTCTGGGTTGATGTCGTCAAAGACCTGTCAGCAAGTATAGAGACGAGCATTTTCTGAAACCAGGGTAACAAGGGGCTGGGGCGGTGGGCAGCAGCAAAACAACAACAATTTTTTTAGGAAAAATTGAAATGTCTAACTATTATTTTTAGAGATTTTTGCAGAGTGAATGTCACTTTTCTTAGGAGAGGAATATATAAATAGATAGAATGTAGTTTGCTCATAAAATCATTGTGCCTGGTATATTTAGGATGTGGAAAATTCAGGAAAAATGGTATTTATTCTGTCTCCAGTGGTTCTTACATCTCAAGAGAAGTGACTCCTACTTTTTCAAGGGTCATCTTGATAGCAAAGGTCAAAGCAGGAAGCAGTGATAGAACCACTCATTTTCCGTGGTGTTTCGATTGAGTTGTGTTGCTGGCTTGTTGGTTTTGTTTTCAGAGTCCACAAAAGGTCTCAGAAAGCAGCTTCCCTTTTCCTTCTTTTAAATTAACTTCCTCTTCTTGCTTGAGAGCCATGAAGCTATGCTGCTTGTACTTCCTTGCCCTCAGGAAAAGCATTCACACACAGCCATAAATATTTAAAGATTAAGTGAAAAGCTATTGAGGAGAATTGTCAAGATTCATACCACGAGATTCTTGAGAAGCAAAGTCCTATTTGTTTTGAGGGAATGAGAAGACTGGATGGATGAGTGAATGAATGAACGTGGGCTATGGATGTGTGGAAAGCAGACCCCATAGGCAAAGAAAAAAGAGTTAAATCAAATACTGGTTTTGAGTAAAAAAGAAACGGGAGGGGAGGATTTACCACTGCTTTGTATAATCAGTGAGTTCCTCCTCTTTTGAATGGATTTAATGTTCATCCCAAGGGTTCCTGAAAAGTTCGTTACGCCTAGATCATTGCCCACGCACTCTGAGCGGGGTTTCCCGGGGACCTGGTGACAGCCCGGGCTGGCGGGTGCCCACCCCGGCACTGCAGTGTCTCCCACCCAGGCAGCTGCCTTGAAGGCGGCTGGAAGTGCGCGGCGGAGCACGGCTCGTCCCCAGCAGGCTCCCGCCGGCCGCTGTGCTGCCCTTGCCGGCCTGCTGGTGGCCGTGCCGTCGGGGGGCTCCGTGGGGCCGTCGGGTGGCGTGGCCTCTGCTAAGCGCTTACAGGGCTGTCTCCTCAAGTTGGCCGGCCTCTTTACTTCTCCTGGTCCGACGAGAGGCGCCTGGGCTGGCCGTCAATATGTGGGGTCCTTGTTCAAGCCCTGATAGGTCCTGACCTACCAGGGGTCCTTAACTGTCAGCCAGCTGCTTGCCAGACTGGGGGGCACTGGTCCCCCCCACTCCCCGTCTCTCCCCTTGCCTTCTCAGGAGCCTGCAAAGACCAGTGTCCCTAAGGGGCACAGAGTTTCTGTGTGGGGTGGTGGAGACACTGGGCCGTAGCACAGCATTTTGAAAGTAATTAACACCACTGAAGTGTGTACTGGGGAGTGGTTAAAATTTTATGTTGAATATTTTATATTTGTATCTACAATTCAAAAGGCTCTAACCTCGGGATCTTGCTTGGCTTCCATTATAAAGATGGGAAGACTGAAGCAGACCGTGATTGTGTGGCCAGCGGGGGGCCGCTGGGTCTGTGGGTAGGTGCTGCTTGGCGCCGGGAGGCTTCTTTGCTCCCTGCCAGCTCTTGGATGGGATCGTCTGGAATGAATGCATTCTGGGCAGTGGCGTACAAGATAGCTGCAAAGACAAAACCACGGGAAAACTCTTTGTGCTGTTGAAGAGTTCCCAGCTGCGGTGTTAAGTGGAAAAAGAAAAGTGCAGGGTGATGTCAGAATAAAAAATAGTATGAGCAAATATTTGCTTGACTCAGAAGGACTGCGCCTCGAAAAACACACAGGAAAGTGCACTGCGGAGCCTGGGGGCAGGAGCGGAGAAGGCTCCCACTGAGGACGTGTTAGGGCTAGGTATTGCCCCTTGAAGAGTGAAATGAAAAATAATAGAAGGAAGGCACATGGGTGTGGGGTGGAGGGAGCACACGGGGTCTTGCTTTAGCTGCCAGCACGGCCTGGTGGGTCCCCTCAGCTAGGGAGCAGCTGAACGCCCCCCGGGGGCCGCAGCTCTGCGCCCGCTGGGCTCGGGGCCGTCTCGCCGCGTGCTGGGCCGCAGTGGGGGTGCCATGTGCTGAGCCTGATTCTGTGGCCTGCGTCTTCAGTTCTGACTCCCGCTTCTGTCATCTCTGGTTCCGCTTTGCCCGCCACCAGTGGAGCCCCAGGAGGCCCTGGCAGCTGAGAGCTCACGGCGGGCAGAGCGGGCCGGGAGGTTCCCCTCGAAGTCACCCGTGAGTCCCAGAGTGACCTGGAGGTGGCGCCGACTGAGGCAGGGCTGCTGGGACTCAGCTTGGCCCCAGCCCCTCACGCCTTGTCCCCGCCCCCCGCAGGGCACCCTCCTGCAGCACCTGAAGGAGCACATGCTGCATGGCAACATGAGCTGCGGCGATGTCATCCTGTACTACACCACGGTGAGTGGGCTCTTGGGGCGCAGGGGCCCTTTTCTCTGGACGCCTGCCTGGGACTCACTTTGGACAGCTCAGTAGTGAGGTTTGTGGCTTTGCTGGCTTTTTTCTTTCCTTCCTGCTTTTCCTCTCCCTGGTCACGGTGTTGGGAGCAGGCGGCACAGCACAGAATCTCATGGCTTCTGCCGCGCGACCCTTCCCTCTGTCCCGGCAGCCCTCTCACCCTCCAGCCCTGGTGCTCACCCGAGTCTCGGCCCCAAGCCGGTGCTCCTCATTTGCCCTGCATCCCGCGTTGGCTGCGGTGGCCTCTGAAGGACCTGGTGACACTGGCCAAGTCCTAGAGAAAGCACACCACCGACCAGGGCCCAAGCGAAGGCTGAGAGTGTGTGAGGGGGAGGCAAGGCTGTACCCCTCTGACTCTCCCTCCACTTAATAGCCAGGTGGGGACGGTAGTCGGCTTGAGGTGCGTTCGTGCAGGCACTGGAAAGCTTGTTCAGCCAAGTTCAACTGGAAAGGGATTGTCCAGAAGGCTGCTGGGGTCTCGGGTGGTATTGGCCCCCCAAAACGTCTATATCTAGAGCCCCTGAACCTTTATGCAAGTGACCTTACGCGGCAGATGCGAGATGGGTAGACTGTGCTGGGTCATCCGAGTGGGCCTGATGTCATCCCAGGGTCCTGGTGGGAGGGGGCGGGAGGCAGAGGCAGGAGATGCGATGATGGAAGCGGAGGCCAGAGGCGGCCTCCAGGTCCCCTAGACCCTCCAGGAGGAGGGCAGCCCTTCCACCCGTCTGAGGCTTTTGGCTTCAGAGCCGCAAAGCATGTGCCAAGCCTGCGAGACTCCCTCCGTGTCCTGCTTCTCTGCCGGGTGCAACTTCTGTCCAAGTCCAGGTGACCTGCCCACATGCCTGAGAAGCTGGGGAAGTTTCCAGCTTCTCACGGAGGATCTCTGCACTAGAAAAGTGCACAGGCTGCAGTGCTTCCCAAGAAAGGGCAGTGGTCCAGATGCTGAGTGACCAAGGCTGGACCAACAAAACGCCAACAAAGTCGGTGCCCGCCCTCCGCTCCTCTGTCGGGCGTTGCTTGTGCTAGGAATGACTGGGTGGATGCGGGATGGGCAGGGTCCCTGTCTTCACCACATTTGCAGAGTTGAGTGTGGAATATCTGACATTGAGCCAACACTTGAGTTCACGGTGCTGGAGGCACCCTGTCCCTTTTGAACACTGAAAGATGAAAGCTTAGGACAAGTTAAGGGGTTGGCACTTTACCCCAAGGGTAGAGAACACAAAATTGACTTTTCCCAAGGCCACAAAGATCAAGGTGTTGTAAAAGAGTTTAGCAGCAGTTCCTGGACAAGATTTCCATGCTGCATTTTTAGGCAGCAGAAGGTGGGATGCGTGCTCCCAACCCCTGAAGCAGCTGGCCAGGGCCCTGCGGTTCCCTCTTGTAACGGACCCCCTGGGGCCTGCAGGAGGGGCACCCTGATGTGTGACCGTGGGCAAGCACTGCGCCTCTGTGTCCCCAGCTGCAGGTCAGGGGCTTGGGCCAAATAAGCTGCAGGGCTTGGTCCTGGGCCCCTCCCCACCCCACCCCCAGCCTGTGGGCTGCTGGTGCTGGGGCCTTTTTGGGGAGTGTCCTTTCTCAGACACCTCCGGGCAGGAGCCGCAGCCGTGCAGTTAGTGGAGCGCCGTTGCTGAACTGAAGAGACACCCAGCAGCTATGGTGGTGCACAGCCAGCTGTGTTGTCCCTGGAGCACAGCCATTTAAGATGACAGGCTCTGTCTAGGAAAGTCCACAGCGGGAAGCACTCAAGAGCGTGGTGCAGTCGTCTCGAAGGCATTTCATTTTTACTGGAAGCATCCTGCCTGCGAAGGAGCCGGGCGGGAGGGGGTTGGCTTTTTCTGTGTCACAAAGCTGACCCCAAGTTGTTTTTCCCAGCAGCCTCAGGTGTAGGATGGTGCTGGCGCCCCACTGGTATCCTTTAGGCCGCTGACATTTCCTGATTGGAATTTTATTGTCATTTTAATCGTTTTTAAGAGTACAGCTCAGGGAAGCGGCTGTGGCTCAATCAGTAGGGCTCCCGTTTACCATGTGGGAGGCCCCGGGTTCGGTTCCGCACGGCGTGGTTGGCTGACCCAGTGAGCGCAAGCAGCAACGGGGGGATAAATGAATAAATAAATAAAATCTTAAAAAAAAAAAAAAAAAAAAGAGTACAGCTCAGTGGCATTAATTACATGCCCAGTGTTCTGCAACCATCACCCTCATCCATCAGGAAGACTTTCTTATCAGCCCAGCAAAATCTCTGTGCCCGTTAAGTAATAAGTCCCCACTCTCCCTCCCCCAGGCTCTGGCAGCCGCTCATCCGCTTTTGGTCTCTGCTGCTTCTTAGTATCTTATATCTGAATATCTCGAGAGCTTATTGTAGGAATTGCAGATAAGTGGAGGCATACATTATCATCCTGTGCCTGGCTGCTTCCACTCAGCAGCCTGCTCTCAGCGCTCATCCATGTTGTAGCATGATTGGCACTTCGTTCCTCTTCATGGCTGAGTAATATTCCATCGTGTGGGTAGACACACTTTGCGTGGCCATTCATCTGTTGATGGATCGAGCCGACTTTTCACTCTCCTTGGACAGTGAGGTGGGCAGGAACGCCGGGCTGTTTGGGGCTTGCAGCAGCTCGTGTCCTCTCTGAGGAAGAAAACTCCCCGGTAAGAGAAGCTCAGCTTGGTCCATTAGGGCCTTTTCAGTGGGAGTTTTTGTGTGCAGTCCCTTGCTCCCTCCTCCTTCCGCAGAGGGGCGAATGGGGAGGTACAGACTGGTCTTTGGGGGCTGTTGGGTCATTACCGTTGTAGCCCCTGAAGCTGTTGGGCCATGTAGACCCTCGGTTGACGGGTGGGCTTGGGATTGGTGATCAGGAGGCCGGCAGTGGCCTCTGTTTGGCCACCCTGTTCGCGTCCTGCAAGCTCTTGTCGAGGTTCTTACCCAGGGTGTGTGGGAGAGTCACTGGGTGCTTCCTCACGGGCCGAGTCTGGCCCCAGCTTCCCGACTGACACCCCAGACCCTCTGCTCGGTCCCTCCGGCAGGAGCACCACTTGTCCTCGCCCACGTGGTGGTGGTGGGTGGCCCCTTCTTGTCCTCCTTTTGATTTGTCCTTAAAATTTTTATTTTAATTTAAATTAAAAGTAAAAGCTCAAGTAAAAAATTAAATGTCTTCCAGGCCCAGAAGCCGCCACATTTGTTGTTTTTACATACGGACGCATTCCTGCAGGAGGAGAAGCCTTTGCAGTCCCCTGGGAGTGTGTGTCTCCCTGTGTCCTTGGGGCATGCTGCACACACACTGCTGTGCTTGGGTTTAGCCACCAAACCGTAGGTCTTCGCGCTCGTTGCACATCAGCCTCCATCTGCTTCATTCTAGCAGGTGGCCCTGGAATGCTCGCTGGGCCCCCACGTGGGGGACTTAATTCCACGTGCGTTATTTCGCAGTGTGCTTGCTCGTGCTTGGTCTAACTGTTCTTGCTCTCAGTCTTCTGCTGTCCCCACAATGCTGCAGTAAATATTCCTTAACTTACCTTGCCTGTGTGTGCAACACGCCTTTGTCCACGTGCTAGTGGAATTGCTGGTCAGAGCATGGCGCATTTGAATGGGCAGTTATTGCCACATTTGGGGCCCATCTTGGACGGTTTCCTGGGGAAAGGAGAGGCTGAGCAGCAGAGGAGAGGGAGCTTGGCCTTGAACTCAATCAAAACTTGGTCCTTCTGCTTGTTCCAGACTGGCTGGATGATGTGGAATTGGCTGGTATCCGCGCTGGCCACAGGCGCGTCCGTGGTCTTGTATGACGGCTCCCCCCTGGTCCCCACGCCTAACGTGCTCTGGGACCTGGTCGACAGGATTGGGTAGGTACCATCGGGGCGACGCTGGCCTCGCCAAGCAGGCGCTTCTGCCATGGTAGCGGTGTTGAGGTGCCGGCCGGGATGCTTTGCACTCGCTGTTCCCTCTCGGGAGGGGCTGGGGCATGGTGGATGCCATGTAGGGTGACGGGGCAGCCGTGCAGGGCGTGGGAGAGGGAATCCAGTCTTATTTCTGTAATTCTGGAATCTACCAGAGAGGGAAGTTGGGGACCAGTAAGTGCTGTTTGACCCAGGACTCGCCAAAGGCGAGAGGAAAATAAGGTAAAGGCTGAGCGTACCGGAGACGGAAACCATGACACGCAGGCGCAGAGCGCATTACTCGAGGGCGTGGGGCCCTGTCTGGACTTGCCAGCAGCCTGCCCTCTGTCCCTTGGTGCTGGCGAGTCTTCCTCAGCTCATAGACATCTGGGATGCTCTCCGAGGTGTCCCAAAGCTGTCACTGCTTCCCCGCAGCCTCGGTAATTGCTTTTTCCTTGGTTGATGGCAAATGGGATCCCAGGAGCAGAGGCAGAAGCCCAGTTGAGATGGAAGCGTCAGAGAATCATGAAAATGGGGAGATGACGGGACCCCCGTTTCTTCCCCCATTCCCCTCCTCTTCCTCACTGTTAGGAAATGTCCAAAGGCCCCTTTTCAGCAGAGCCTCCTTTGCTGCTGAGTTAGTCACAAGGCTTGGGGTTTGCTCATTACGACTGATGTGGTTTGGCCACCGCGGTCGGTGGGGACCGATGGCCTGGTGACAGCGTGTCTGCGAATGGGACCACGGAAGCCGGCCCTGTTGTGAAACGTGCTCATTACTTGAAGTGAGAATCCGTTCATGTGGGGAGACAGCAGGAGCCACGAATGCATTTAAATTCATGGCCATTAATATTTTAAATGTAACTTTGCCTGGCCTGTGTCATAGTTAAACCCTGACATTTGGCTCACAGGGTTCGTAAGGAAGGTTCTTTCCTAATGAGGGTTTCCAGAGAAAGGTTAGTAGGATCCCTGGGAGCATAGATGGCTCCGAGGCGCCAGGTGGGGAAACTTTCTTTTCCTTTGAAGGGGAGGGGTGGGAAGCAGGATCGGGAGGAGCGGATACAGCCTTTGGGTTTCAGGCTGAAGAAGTCGAAGGAAGAAGAGGCCCTGGGGCACCAGGATCTGTGTGCGTGTGCACGTGTGTGCCCCGGCTCTGTGCGTGTGCATGTGTGTGTCCCAGCTCTGTGTGTGTGTGCTTGGCTCTGTGTGTGTGTGCTCTGTGCACATGTGTGCCCCAGCTCCATGTGTGCGTGTGCACATGTGCCCCAGCTCTGCGTGTGTGTGCCCCGGCTCTGCGCGTGTGTGCCCCGGCTCTGTGTGCGTGTGCACGTGTGTGCCCCAGCTCTGTGTGTGCGTGTGCCCCAGCTCTGTGTGCGTGTGCGCGTGTGTGCCCCAGCTCTGTGTGTGTGTGCCCCGGCTCTGTGTGCGTGTGCGCGTGTGTGCCCCAGCTCTGTGTGTGCGTGTGCCCCGGCTCTGTGTGCGTGTGCGCGTGTGTGCCCCTGCTCTGTGTGTGCATGTGTGCCCTGGCTCTGTGTGCATGTGCACGTGTGTGCCCCGGCTCTGTGTGTGCCCTGGCTCTGTGTGTGCATATGCACGTGTGTGCCCCGGCTCTGTGTGTGCCGTGGCTCTGTGTGCGTGTGCACGTGTGTGCCCCAGCTCTGTGTGCGTGTGTGCCGCGTGCCCTGGCTCTGCATGTGTGTGCATACGTGTGCCCTGCACTCTCCTAGGTGGCTGATGAGCGTTCCCTCGGGCTGGGGGTCACACTGTGCCCAGGACGTGAGAGGTGGCCTCTGGCCTTCGGCAGTGAGGGCCCCGTGGCTGGTTTAGCTTCATGGCAGGTGCCGAGGGTGAGGGTGCCTGGAAGGTCCAAAGGTTCCGGAACATGCTCAGACTGCCACCGGCCCTCTACGGAGCAGGCTGGAGGGAGATTCCTCTGACATCGCCCACCTCCCGGGAATGAACTGGAATTCCGTCCCGCGTGGCCACTTAGAAGCCTGTGGTTTGTGGCAGGGAGTGACAAGGCTGTCTCGGCGCCTCTCGTCTTTAAAATAATACCAGTAAACTCAGGAACGACATCTTTATTGATTCTTACAGTTTCAGCTCACAAATCTATCAGCATGTTTGATAACGGAGCTTTAATTTTGTAGGTGTGAATGAGATTCTTTTAGAAAACGATTTTTTTTCCTCACAGGGGTGTGTTTATGGGCTCCAGAGGCTTTTAGAGGGAATATTCTGATAGCGTTAGGGCCAGAGCTCTGGAGTCTTTTCTCGAGGTTTGGCTGGCTGCTTTGCTGGCAGGGAAGTTGTGTGATTGCTCGTGCTGGCCGTCTCTGGGTGGGCATCGTGGGGGGTCACAGGACTGCTTGGCAGGCCCTGGGGTGGGCAGACTCATCTGCCCAGTGGGTTGGCTGGGCAGCAGTTCACCACCATCCCCTCGACACCTATGTGCGTGTACGTCTCTGCTGTGTGCCAGGCAGCACGCTGGGCCCTGCGGCTGTGACCTGGAGACTGAGGTGGAGCAGGCCCCTCCTTCTAGAGCTGGCCATCTGACAGGGGAAGGGAAGTCGGGGCGAGCAGGTACCCTCAGGGTGCACCAGGTCCCGTTGGAGACGCTCGGGGCATCCTCTTGGGGGTGAAGGCCTGATGGGTGAGGAGTTGGCCTTGCAGGGTTTGGGAGACGTGCTCCAGGCAGAGGGAGCAGCACGTGCCAAGGCCCTGAGGTGGGACTGAGGCTGGAAGGAGACCAGTGTGGCTCGTTTGTGAGGGGATGGTGGGGGCGCTGGGAGGAGGGCAGCGAGGGGAGCCCGGTGCAGCCGGGGCAGGCACAGCCGGCTCGGGCGGGCCTTTCTCGGCCTCGTTTAGAGAGTGGGCTTTATTCTAATTGAAACGGGGCCTCCTTGGACGGTGAGAATCAGGGAAATGACATTTAAGAGACCCATCCAGCTGCCGTGTGGAGAGAGGACTGTGGGGATGAGAGGAGCTGAGGCTGCAGGCGTGGGCCGGCGTGGCTGGGCCGTCCGCGACGCGGCCCTTGGTCCTGTGCAGAGCTCGGGCCCTGGTGGGGTGCCCGGACCTCGGTGACTGGTGCTGTGAGGCGGGTCGTTCCTTGTGGCGAATCCCCGGTCCTTGGT
Organism: Tolypeutes matacus; assembly: GCA_026826555.1. Taxonomy (NCBI): domain Eukaryota; kingdom Metazoa; phylum Chordata; class Mammalia; order Cingulata; family Chlamyphoridae; genus Tolypeutes; species Tolypeutes matacus. Next base: position 3,667,125 of record JAKSZT010054518.1, on the reverse strand, counting down.
TACAAATCTGGCTCCGCGCAGGCGTGTGAGCCGAGTGCTGTTTCTGTGTTCGCTCTTCCGTCTTCGGCTGCCCTTGCGGAAGACGGGGCCAGCTCGCGGCTCCGCAGCACAGCAGGCTGCGCACTCCGGGCCCGAGAACACCTCCTCTGGTCTTCATACTTCACCAGGAGCCGGGTGTGCAGAGCCACGCCTGCGACTTAAGCACTGATGAGAGCTTTTGGAGGGAGGGTAGGGACAGAATAAAACTTGTGTCTCGCCTCGCTCTGTTGGGGCTGGTGACGTGAGGACTCTGTCCCCGTGCCTAGAGTTGGTCACTGCCACCTGGGGCCTGGTGGCCTCTGTTGAAATACAAATAGTCCCAAAAAAGGAGGACATCCCCATCCCCGGATCTGGTCTTGAAGGAGTTAATCAGCCTAAATGTATGAACTAAGCATGGCAGGAGCCTGTGTGGGCCTGGGCCCCCCACTGCTCCTGGAACAGCTGTCTCCAGGGCACAGCCCCCCGGAGCCCGAGGTGCCCCAGCTTCGTGCTGTGGTGCAGGCCCAGGAGCACTCGAGGCAGCCTGGTCCTGGTGGAGAGAAGAGGAGAGAAGCAAGGGACAGGTGTCTGCAGGAGGAGGCAGCCCACCACTGCTTTGCCAGTATGCCCTGGCTGACTTGCCTGCAGCTCAGGCGGTCTTAACTCGTTGGGAGCCGTGCCGCCCAGGGGCACAGGCAGTGCGGATTCCTGCCTGGTGGCATGTGGAGGGGTCTCGCTTTTCTGGAGAAGATAGACACTCCTTGGGAAGTTCGAGGTTACGTTGGAAGAAAAGCCAACGAAGGACATAGCATATTCAATGCTGCTGTCCTCTGGAAAACACCATGAGTTATATTTTACCTAATGCATCATTCTCTGAGTGCAAATGCAGGGTCGAGAGGAGAAGGGCTGCAGCTCCCTAAATCTCTAAAAGGGCAGCGTATTTAAGGAAGGGGTGGGTCGAGAGGCCAGTGCATGGCACTGCTTTAGTAAACATTCCTGTTGCCCCCCTCCCGTTGGAAAATGGACGGATGAGGTTAGAACTCGAGGAGGTCTTTATTTTACAGCGTCCTTTGGTTCCCCAGAAAAAAAATATTCTCCAGTTAGGGAGATACTTGGTTCATGCTTTAAATGACACCAAATGTTCAAGACACCATTGCTTCTCTAAGTAAACACAGGGCCTTGACTTGCTTTCACACCATGTTAATATTAAGTATTAAGTATTAATTCAACCCAGAAAAATTGGCCAGAAGTAAATGACTAGCTTCAGAAAGCTCTGATGTGTGGAACACGCGAGACCCTTGAAAAGTCTCTCTGTCTTTCTTCCCGGCCTGCCCCGCGGCCCCCAGCATCACCATTCTCGGGAGCGGGGCCAAGTGGCTGTCCGTGCTGGAAGAGAAGGACATGAGACCAGGTAAACGCGCCTCGGGAGCCCGGCGAGCGAGACCCAGCCTGGTGTGTATCTCCCGCGTGGGAGCGCGGGTCCGGGCACGGGATTCAGCTGTGCCTCCCCGTCATTCTCCGTTCCAGCGGAGACCCACAGTCTCCAGACGCTGCACACGGTTCTGTCCACCGGCTCGGCCCTGAAGGCCCGGAGCTACGACTACGTCTACCGGCACGTGAAGAGCAGCGTGCTGCTGGGCTCCATCTCAGGTACGGCCCTGCCTGGGCGGGCGGGGGCCGGGGCGGGGGCCGGGGCGCGGCGGGGCCGGAGGGGCCGAGGGAGCTGAGGAGGCCTGCCCACCTTGCCCCTTCCGCCAGGGGCTGCACGGCGCCCACTCACCTTTGACCTTGCAAGTCCACGTGTTTGACTTTATCCTAAGTAAACCCTCGGAAGGGCGTGCACACGGGTAGCTAAGGACAGTCACTGCCACGTTGCTTATTTTTGTGAAAAGTGGGAAACTGACCCGGATGCCAGTGGAAGGGAATTAACTGAATAGCTTATGGCACCTCCTCAATTTATACAGTCAAAGTGACGTGGTGGAAGTATTTCTATCCATTATTGACGTTGAAAGATGGGCATGATATGTTGGCTGGAAAAAGCAGATTGCAGAACTATAAAGTGTGCTTGATAAGTGGGGAAAAAGGGATCTCAAATTGTCTATATGTGCTCATGTGTGTATATTGGAGTGGAATTGCAAGTGACATGTTTCCTTATAACTTCTTTCTTAACATAAAGTGCTTTTGTAAAATAACTTATGCATAGGGTAAAAAATGCAGTCAAAAAAGGAACTACTGTGATGTTACCGTCCTCTTTCCTTTCAGAGACATTCTGTGCATAGGGGAGCATGTGTGTCTACCTGAGAGCACCCCATTTTCCCCACAGATGGTTTTTACCATACCCACTGCTCGGTACCTCACTTTTCCCATAACAACATGACTTAGAGTTAATTCCGTCACAGCTCGAGATCTTTGAATAACTTTTATTTTCTATTTATGCATCTATATTTTGATTATTCTACTTGTGATAAAAAAAAATCTTCAAGCACCTCTTTTCAAAGTGCCATTTTTTGTGGCTGAGGCTGCTTGGCTGATCCCCCTCCCCACTGCGCCTGCACCGGGAGGCTGAGGGTCTTGGGCTGTCCTGGCCAGCTCAGGAGCAGTGGGCAGACGCGTCACAAGCCTGGGCTTCTCGTCAGGGTCCTGTCAGCAGGGGGAATGGCCGTGCACACACCCCTTCCCCTATTAGTGCCTTAGTTTCTCCAGCTGTGGAAGGAATGGCTCATGCCACGTGGTCTCCAGGGGCTCTTCCCCTCGTGTGGACGGAAGCTTCAGGACTTCTCTACTTAGCTGGTCATTTGCTTTATGGACAGATGACATCCATAACCTGTTGCCAGTGGTGTTTCTAGCTCTGTATGTCTTGATAAAAAACACTCTCCAAGCCATGTTAAGGAAAAGGGCAAGGATAGTGCATGTCAGATGCTACCATTTGTGTGAAAAGAAAAGACCATTTGTCTGCACCTAGAGTGTCTCTAGCAGGCCACAAAGAAGACCACTGACAGCGGCTGCCCCTGGGAGGGGAGCCCAGGGGCTGGGGAGGCTCGTTTTCGCTCCTAAGCTTCTGGAATTTTGAATTGTGTACCAAATGCATTCCCTGTCCAACGTGTCATCAGTATAGTCGTTTATAGAACCTTCTCAGGGAAATGCGTTTCAGTGATGTCAGAGAGTGACTCGATGCGCTTAACGGCAGTGTGTTTGACTCGGAGCCTCCCAGTGCCAGGCTGACCCTGCCGCAGCAGCCGCACCCTGACGTGTCCGATTCCCCGGAGGCCTCGCTGTGCTGGGTCCTGGGTTTCAGCTCCCACGGCTGGCTCAGCTTTACGAGGCTTGGCCCAGCTCTGGGCTGCACCTGGCTCGGGGTGCGCAGTACTACCTTACCGCACATCGTGTGCCAGCGCTTGGAGGGGGACGCTAACAGGGAGGTTAAGCCACCTGGGCTGTGTCCCCAGAGCTCAGGACCACGCCACCCTGTGGATTCGGGGAGAGGGGGGAGAACGCCGCTTTCCAGATGTGCGTGGAGCTCACGGTGCAGAGGGGGACTCAGACCCACCGAACTGCCCCTAACCTCAAGGGAGGTGGAAGCACCCATTTTAGGAAGCTCTTGAGAACAGCTCCCCCACTCTGCCGCGGCGAGCCCCTGTTCAGGGCAGGCTTCTGCAGAGTTGCTCCCCTGCCGCCTTTTCTCCTATCCCTGTGTGATGGTTTGGGCACCTTCGGAGGTGGCAGAAGCCTTGCCAGGCTCTTCCCAGATGCACACACGATTTCCTAGTCGGCCCCCTCCCCTGCTCCCGAGGACCCCCTCGGCCTCCTGCTGGGCTTGCTGCTGAGGCCACACGGGAGCCTCAGGGCCGCCGGCTCTCCTGGGCCTCGGGGCCCTCCCAGGGGTGCTGTGGTGGGGAGGTGCCCCCTGGCAGCCTCGCCCCTCTCGGGACAGGCACGTCGTGAGGATCTAGGACGCCTTGCTCCAGCTCCAGCTGACGCAGCGTGAGCAGGACCTTCTGTCGGCCTGGGAGGGGCACTCGTGCCTGCTTTCGGGCCTGGGGGCCGCTGAAAGTAACGGACTTCTTGCGTTTTCATGGGACACGTCAGCTGATGACTGGAGGTGCCCAGAGAAACTTTCCTGCTTTCCAAAGGCAGAAAGAACATCACCTTTTGATTCTGAGAGAATCAAATAAAATCATCTCAGAGTTGAGGCCAAAATAAGCTTGCTGGCTTTGGAAGCAGGCGTCGTTTTCTGTGGCTCTGGAGCCTTCGCCCACACCAGTCACACAGGCAGAGCATGATTTCAGAAAATATATCTTTTACATTTACAAATCTATTTTTTTGAGTTATATAAAAAAAGTATAGAGAATAATAAGATCATCCATGTTCTAAGCCAGAGCTTAAGAAACAAAGCCTTCTGAGCCTGTGGTTGATGGCCTCCCCCTCCTCCCAGGCCACGTCCTCTCTGCTCTCCCCACCGAGGGCCATCGGCCACGTTTGGTGTCTCATGTTTCCAGAGGCAGTGTGTTCACGCCAGCCTTGTCTGTGTCTGGGGGAGCTGTGTCTGTACACGTGCATGTGTGCATGCCTGTGTGTGCATGCCTGCATGTGCGTATGTGCGTGTGTGCATGCATGCCGGGTGTGTGCATGCGTATATATGTATGCACACACATGCACATGCATACACACACGTGTTTGGTATGCGTGCATACGTGCCACATGTGCACGTGTGCCCACATCTTTGTGTGCACACATGCAGGTCATGGTCTTGTGCATACACATTTGTGTATCTGCACGTGGATGTATGTCTGTGTCTGGCATATGTGCATGCGTGTTTGTGTGCACGTGGCTCGCTCTCTGCATGTTCATGCATGTGAGTCTGTGCTCACATGCCCTGCTGACAGGACAGCTGCTGGTTAGGTTCACGGCTCTTGCTGCATCCCCCACCCCCACCCCGCTTGCTCTCAGTCCATCTTGAGCCTGTTCCTGAAAGGTGAGGGTTTTACACCTGGGGCGTTCCTTCTCGTGGAAAGTGTCATGCCGTGGTCCTTGGAGCTGGCCGGTTTCTGTCATGCCAGCGATTAGGGGACGTAGACCACAGTAAACGCCTCCCCACATGGCCCAGGCACCTCGGCAGTGCCCGCAGGGCTGACAGCACAGGGTGATGCTGCCTTTTTCCGTGACCCTGAGTCTGGAATTCAGTGTGAAATCTCTATCCTCCAGCTAATGAGTCGGCCAAAAGAAATCACCAGATGTGGGAGGGTCTCTCCTATTTCTGAATCACCTCCCCCATTTAGTATTGCTGTTGACTGATAAAAAACTAGCGCATTTCCTCAGCTTCCTGAATTTTGGCTCTTCTTTTCCCGTGGCTTGCAGGGGGCACCGACATCATCTCCTGCTTCATGGGCCAGAATCCTTCTGTCCCCGTGTGCAGAGGAGAGATCCAGGCCCGGAACCTGGGCATGGCAGTGGAGGCCTGGAACGAGCAAGGTGACGACTCAGTCGCAGTTCGCTTTCTGTCGAGGCCCACGGTCAATAGTCAGGTGGATGTGCCTGGATGTGCCCGCGTGGCCTTTGTCCTCCCACGTGGCCGTCTGAGGGGTGCCGCTCACTCGCAGAGTGATGCCCTTTCCCTGCAGCCCCCACCGGAACAGGGAGCTGGGTGCTCGGCATGGGCCCATGGGTGGCGGGGCGGGCAGGCAGGTGGTTGTCCCCAGCGACAGGTACCTGGGAGTGGTGCTTCTGTCTTGGTACCTGTCTGACATGTTATGTAAGTAATAGCTGGGTAAAGCAAACAGGTGGTGAGGCAGGGAGCCTCAGGCTGTGCCACGTGCTCAGTTGCTTCTTTATTCTTTCTGAACCAGGAAGGGCAGTTTGGGGAGAGAGTGGTGAGCTGGTGTGCACCAAGCCTATTCCCTGCCAGCCCACACACTTCTGGAACGACGAGAATGGAAGCAAGTACAGAAAGGCATATTTCTCCAGATTCCCAGGTAGGTCAGAGAGGTGGGTAGCCGACGTGGCTTCTGTGTGTGGACCCCCACTTCCCTGCTCCCCCAACCCTGATGAAGCTGCTTGTATCTCACCTTGCCAGTGGGGCGCTAATGGAGCTTTGATCAATATCTTGTCATGCTAAGCTTGAAACCACCAAACCATAATCCGGGTTTAGTTTAGTTTTAACCACTTCTGTGCCGAGAGTCCCCTGGCCTGAGCCCCATGGCTGGGAGCTGGCGTAACCTGCTGGGGTGTCCCTGTGAGGGTGGAGGCTGGTCACTTTGTCTGGTTGCATTTGCCTGTCCAGAGGGAAGCAGAGTCTGGCCTAGGTATTTTTCCTTCCAGTCTCACATGCCCTTATCCCGTCCTTAGGGAGCTAATAGGGGAAGCGCACCCTGGTGGCAGGATGGCCATGGACAGCCAGGTGCATCTCACCCACACTGACACCCTTGCTTTCCATCTTCTGAATGGCACCTTGCCCCAGAGCAGGGAAGTCTTTTATTTAAAGCTCTGATTCCTGCCTCCCTCTTGCTTTATTTCCTAAGCCACCTTAAGTTATTGCTGCTAGATAATTCATAATTGTAAGCCTTCTACTCTAGGGCTATTTATGCTAAGTACTTGCTTTCTGTATTCCCTAGAAAGGTAATTTGCTTTCACATAAGCCACATGTGGAGCCTCAGAAAGTTGCAAGTGACCAGTGGTGGTAGCCTTGGCTGTGGTCTGTCCCGGGTCTCTGCTCAGCCTTGCGTGTCTGCATGTCACACGCACAAACCATCCTCCCTATGTGATGCTGTCTGTGTAGGAGTTGTGGGAGGGTCTCCCCAGATGCTGGCTGCTTGGCCTCCGTGGGATTCTTGCTGCATTTCAGGTCCACCTTGGACCCGGCCAGTGTGGAACTGTGCAGACAACCAAGGCAGAGTGGCGAGAGAGTAGCTAGAGAAATGCTCCTCAAAAGCTGCTGTCTTGGGGAAGGGAGGGCAAACAGATCAGAACATCAGCTTGAGGATCCGTCTAAGAAATCTTTCTCTTATGAAGTTCTGATATTTCTTCTTGGAGAAAACAAGTACTATGGAACCTATTATATTTCCATCTTTGCCTCGGCTGCTAGGAAACTCAGTACTGAGAGCATTGCTTTGGGTGTAAGGATTTCTGATTTTCTTTCTTTAATAACTCTCTTTGGTTTTTAAGCCAGGATGAATGGCTTATTTATCCAGCCTTTCTCCTGTTTTCAATTCCTAGGAGTTGGCTACCTGAAATCTTACACTGAGCATGTATTTTTTTTTTTTTTTTTTTTTTTTTTGGAACACAGAATGAAAATCTTTTATTATTTTATAATCACCTGTCTATTGTAGGTTTCTTTTTTTTTTTTTTATTGTGGGTAAAAATAAAATTTTTCACAATACATACCAATATTTGTAAAATGATATATAAATATATATGCATATATGTACATTTGCTTACATAAATGTTATTTTAAAAGGTGCTTAGATAACCTAAATATTACACAGAAGTTACAGGGATTCCTATGTTCCCCACCTCCTACACCTCCCACAACATCCCACACAAACATCCTTCATCAGTGTGGCACATCACCTGCAATGGATATACACATCCTGGGGCCTTGCCACCAAGCAGAGACGACAGTTCACGTCGTAGACCACACTCTCTCCCACACAGTTCTGCATGGTATATACTGATGTAAAATGGTCTACATCCATCACCGCAACGTCACTCAGGACAACCCCCAAGTCCTGAAAAAGCCCCGGTATTTCAACTGCCCTTCCCCTCCCTGTCCCGAAGGCATCCAGTGGCCACTGGCTCCACCTCACTGTTATAATTTCTTCCATTGCTTGAATCACAATATGTCTACAACAGAATACCATCAAGTCCACTCTACTCCATAGCTCTTCCTAAATCCTGAGGGGACTGGGATGGTGACGTCCACTCCACCTCCAAGTGAGAGGGGGCTTATATCCCATGGATACGGTGGATGGGATTATCCTGCCTGCAGCTGCAGGCCCTCTCCATTCCCTGCGATGGCCGTTTGAGCATGTATTTTTATACATAAAAGTCACTGCACAGCTCTCCATGTACAGAAATGCACTATCACTCAAGAACATGAGTAACGTACATGGCACACTCACACTTCCCTGACTGAAGGGCCTGTGACCCCAGGTGAGAGGATACCACTTGATAATATTTTTTATTATCTTTAACAATCCCATCACATAGTTTTATAGATAGCTTCCTCAAATACTTCCTGGGGCTAGATGGGAGATGTGAAGAAATATGGAAAGACAGATACGCTCATGGAAGCTGAAGCTGCTGGTTACGGCCAGGGTCGTCAGAGGCTGAACCAGCCCCAGCTCCGAGAGAGGACATGAATAGGAAACGGCTTAGGGATAAAACGAAACAGAAGTAAAGCAGGTCCTCCTTTCTACAAGGACTGTAGACTTGTGGACGTCATCACCCTGAAAAATTCTGCATCACATTCATGACCTCACCGTGTGCTGGTAGGGAAGGATGTCCAGGAAATCATTAAACGGAAAACGCAGAGACAGGACAGAGGGCACGGGATTCCTTTTGTGTAAGTTTTTTTTTAAAGGAAGCGTGTGTCTGTATGTGTGTGAATAAGGGCCTAAAAGGGCTTATCTGAGTGGTTGGATTATGAGCCAGTTTGGTTTTCTTCTTTTAATAAATTTAAAAGAATGCAAAGCAGACTTCAGAAGGATTTAGATCTTTCTGCTACTTCGGGGCTGAACGCAGATCATCAGTTCCCAGCAGCGTGCCAGGACATGATGGGCGCAGGTTCTCATCTGCAGGGGACTTGGGGGGAGGCGTCCCAGGCCCTCACTGTGGTCAGGGAAGTATGGGTGTGCCACGTGCAGTTACTCGTGTTCATGAGTGATAGTGCGTTTCTGTACATGGGCAGCTGTCCTGTAACTTGTGTATAAAAACACATGCTCAGGATAAGATTTCAGGTAGCTAGGAATTGAAAGCAGGAGAAAGGCTGGGTTGTTCATTCATCTTGGCTTATTCATGCATGTGTCCCCCTGAAATAGAGAAAATGAGGGGCCAGATGTGAAGCACCCAGGCAGCTGGGGAAGCAGAGTTTGGGCTGCAGTCCCCAGGCATGCTGTTTCCAGCACCTAAGCAAGCCATCCTCTGGGTTTTTTTTTGCAAGAGGTGCTGGGGGGGGGGGGGGGGGGGGGGCTCTTTTCACAGATGAAAACTTATTCAGAGTGACTTTGCATCTTTTTTCTTGGTGTTTTCAGTGCCTCAGTAATTAGGACACAGTCCTCTAAAGAGCCCAGAGAAACCAGAATTTCCATCAAACGCAGGGGTGGGGTGGGGGGCGGGCTGCACAGAAACCAGACTGCACGAGTGATCCTGGCACCCAGATTCCACACTGAACAAGGACTGCTGGGCGGCCGGGGGGCGGCGGCACCCTGCTGCTGCTGCATCCACAGCTGTGTCGGGCTTGGAGTCTATGCAGTGTTGCCTCGGGTTCTGTCCTCTTCCCCCACCCCCTGCGTGTCACCTGCTGTGTCAGTTGGCCGCAGGCTGCCAATGCAATATACCAGAAATAGGTTGGCTTTTTAATGGGAAATATATTTGGGGTGAAAGCTTGCAGTTCCGAAGCCATGACATGTCCAAATCAAGGCATCATCAGCAATGCTTTCTCACCAGAAGTCGTCTGCTGCAGACCCTGGGGTCCCACCACATGGCAGGGTCAAAATGGCAGCTGCCTTTCTGTGTTTCTGCTTTCAGTTCTCAGTTTATATAAGACTCCAGAGAAGGGCGGAGCCCCCACCTGGACACGCCTCACTGTCCAGTCAAGGCCCCAAAGAGATCTAATAAAAGTGATCCAATCAAAGGGTCCCTTAATGGAATCTAACTAAAAGGCCCCCCACACAAAGGCTTCCATGCACAGGAATGGGTTAGCTTAAGAACATAATTTTCTGGAGTTCACAAGGACAGACCAGCACACCTGCGAATGAGCTCTCTGTCCACACGGCCGTCGCCGCCATTCAGTCCTGCCTTACTGGGACTGGTGCAGTAGCCTCAGGCCAGGCCATGCTGCTTCTGTTTCCCCCACTCCCAGATCTGTGCTAGCCCACATCCCTTAGCTGCCCAGGCCACTTGTTCTTCTAAGGTAGGGCACATGCTTTCCCACCTGCCTCCTGGGGGCCCTCCCCAGACACACCGTGACCTCCCCCAGGCCTTCGGGTTCCTGCAGGCTGATGTGCGGCAGCTCTGCTAGGTGGTGTGCTCCTGGCAGGGCCTGGGGCCCTTCTAGGCCCGCCCCTCCTGGCCCTCCCCGGACCACACGTCCACCCCACTTGTGGGCAGTGTTGCTGGGGGGCTAGGCACCTGTTGGGCTGGTGTCTCCTCAGGGTGACCGAGGCCCTCTGCTTCCTTGTAGGTGTCTGGGCACATGGCGATTACTGCAAAATCAACCCGAAGACGGGGGGCATCGTCATGCTGGGCCGCAGGTAAGGAGGCGGTGGGGTGACCTCTCCCCTGTGGAGGCCCCCATTCCACAGGGGCCCTGGTCCTGGCACCCTGTCCTGCTCTAGTGTTCTGGGATATTCCTACCACCCAGAGCGAAGCTGGCGCCTCTGCCTGGCACCTGGGCCGCCTCCTTCCGTCCCTGTCTCATCTCCCCCCACCTGGTGGCCCTCCCCTCCCTGCTGTGGTTCGTGTGCATCCTCCTTTGTGCCTCTGTGCGCGCGGTCTCTGACGGCACCCCTTTGGGGGAGCCCCCCAGCCCCCTAGTCTGCAGCATGCTGTGGCACGGGCCTTTCCCATGTCACATGGGTGTCAGCGTTTCCCAGCCCTGTTGTGGGGGGTGGGCGGTGGTGGTGGGGCCTGTACTTCAGGTGTGGTCATGGTCCACGGGCAGCAGGGAGGCCCCTGGTGGGGGGAACGGGGGTGCTGTGGGCGTCGGGCCAGTTGGGGTGCTTGCGGGCCAGCCCCTGTGGTCTCTGGGAGGGAGGGACCCTGCGGGTGTGGGAGGGCAGGGAGGCGAGAGCCCTCTCCCCACTGGGGCCTCCCTGTATGAGAGAGGAGGGCCAGCTGGGCTGGAGGGAAGAGCTGCAGGAAGGAGCATTTGGTGGCTGGCTGGCGGGTGCCAGTGGCAAGAGGTGGATGCTCCGCCCTGTGCCCGTGCCTGGCGTCTGGGGAGCTGCTGTGTTCACGACCTCCTCTCTTCCAGCGACGGCACCCTCAACCCCAACGGAGTGCGATTTGGCAGCTCGGAAATCTATAACATTGGTATGTGGCTCTCCTTCCTCCTGGGGTTATTCTCAGTTTCCTGGAAGGCAGGAATGTCCTGGTTGGGGGGCCCGGGGACCCTGATTTCCTGAGATTCCCCCCTTGGGGCGTAACTCCTGTCGGCCTCCGGGTATGAGGAGTGTGTCCTTTCCAGACCTGCCCCAGCATGGGCAGGGTCTGAAGGCCACCCCTTCCCAGCTGGGGGGGCTGGTGGGGCCTCCCCTTAGCAGGCGAGGCAGCAAGCACCGACGTGGAGGCCTGCGGAGGGCGCACAGCCTGCCTAGGGCCGCTGGCACTGGAGTGGCCTCCCCAGACCCCGGAGCCCTGAGGTCAGCCAGGCTGAGGAGTCCTGCCCTGCCCGAGTCCAGCCTTGGAGCTTCCCCCCAGTGGCGCCCCCACCATATTCCTAATGAATTTGTAATCATGTAATGGCTGCACGCAGCCGCCTCCTACAACACTGAGCCGCCCCAGCAAGGCTAGAGCTCTGTGACTGGCAGCCGCTGGCCTGCGTTTTCCTCCCAGCGGCGAGCGGCCCCCTTGGCGGGCGGCCCCCTTGGTGAACGCCCCAGGGGCTCTTCCTGGCCGAGCCGGGCCAGGGGCATGGGGTCCCCGTCGGGTGCGCCTGACCGCGGCCCTCTGCCCGCAGTGGAGGCCTTCGAGGAAGTGACGGACAGCCTGTGCGTGCCCCAGTACAGCCGCGACGGGGAGGAGCGGGTCGTCCTCTTCCTCAAGATGGCGTCGGGGCACGCGTTCAGCCCCAGCCTGCTGCAGCGCATCCGCGACGCCATCCGCGCCGGCTTGTCAGCGCGCCACGTGCCCGGCCTCATCCTGGAGACGCGCGGGATCCCGGTAGGGCCTCAGGAAGGCGGGCGGCCCGGCCACCCCCAGGAGCCCCGCGCCGGGACGCCCCGCACGGGGAGCTGGCTCCTGCGCCTCACCTGGCCCAGGCCGCCCGGCCATTTGCCCCACCTGTTCGTTCCCCTTCCTCAGAGCCAGAGGTCCAGCCGGCTCTTCCCAAAGGGATTAATGAGAAAATTTAACTTCTCCAGAGCTGCTGAGGGCTGTCGCCTCTGAATTTTAAGTTCTGTCTGTGGAAACAGATTTGAATCTCTTTAGAAGCACGTCTTCAGAAAGCTGTCCCCCCACTCTTTATGCTTTGTTTAGATTCTAAGTGAGGAGGGGGTTCGCCCAATGGGATCACAGCTTCACCTTCCATTTCTTACCCAAAAATGCCTTCTGTAAGCCGAGAGCATGAACTGTGCACACACTGGCCAATCTAAACACAAAGGCATGCTGACTTTTTAAAAATTCCTTTAGTTGTGGTAAAATATATACAACTCAAATCATTTTAGCCATTTTACGTGGACAGTTCTTTGACCTTAAGTACATTGACAGTACTGGGTAACTTTCACCACTGTCTATTTCCAGACTATTTTCATCATCCTCAACCAAAACTCATTTAGTAATAACTTCCCATTCCCCTTCTCCCACCCTGGTAGCCACTATTCTGCTTTTTCTCTGACTTTGCTTATTCTAAGTATTTCATAAGAGAAATCGTGTAATATTGGTCCTTCCTTGTCTGGCTTATTTCACTCCACATGGTATTTTAAAGGTTCATCCATGATGTAGCATGTAGCAGCACCTTTTTTTTTCTATGGCTGAATAATATTCCCTTGTATGCATAGACCACATTTTGTGCATCTCTTCATCTACTGATGGACATTTGGCTTGCTTCCGCCCTTTGGCTATTATGAATAAGGCTGTGATGAACATTGGTGTACAAATATCTGTCCGAGCCCCTGCTTTCAATCTTTGGAGTATATAACTAGAAGTGGAATTGCTTCATATGGCAATTCTATGTTTAACTTTCTGAGGAACTGCCAAACTGTTTTCCACAGCGGCTGCACCATTTTACATTCCCACTAGCAATGTATAAGGGTCTCTGCATCCTTGTCAGCATTGTTATTTTTTTTAATTTAAAAATTTTTTTTTATTTTTTTACCAGGAGGTCCCAGGGATTGAACCCGGGTCCCTCCATATGGGAGACGGACGCCCAACCAGTCGAGCTACATCCAACCCCCTTTTTTTTAATAGTACCCATCCTAGTGGGTATGAAGTGGTATCTCATTGTAGTTTCAATTTGCATTGCTTTAATGTCTAATGATATTGAGCATCTTTTCATATACTTATTGGCCACTTGAATATCATATCTTCCTTGGAGAAATGTTTATTCAGATCCTTGGCCCATTATTTAATTGGGTTGTCTTTTTATTGTTGAGTTATAGGAGTTCTTTACATAAATTGGATATTCAAGTCTTCTATCTCCTTACTGATCTTTTGTTTAGATGTTCTATCAATTATTGGAAGTCTGCAACTGTTACTGTAGAACTATTTCTCTCTTCAATTCTTGTCAGTTTTGCTTCATATAGTTTGGGGCTGAGTTGTGCATATATGCTTATGATTTAGTCTCTTCCTGCTAGATTGAATCTTTTACTAATATATGATGTTCTATGTCTCTTGTAATTTTTTGACTTAGTCTGTTTTGTCTGACAAGAATATAGTCACTCTGGCTCCTTTTTTCTTTTATTTTTCTTTTCTTTGTTTCCAGTTTAATGAGGCCAGTACAAAAGGGTTCATTGAGAAATGAGAGAAAAGAGATAGTACACACCCAAGACATGCATGCGGGTGTGCTGCAGGGTAAGCTGTGCGTGGGGCTTTCCTCCTCCCCTCTCCCCATATTAAGGAGGGACCGCAGCTCTCTGGTTTGGTTGCCTTACTCCGTTCACCTCTCAGCTTTCAGGGAACCAATGGAGAGGCCTTTCTGTTGGGAGTTATCAGGGCTTCTTCTGAGCCCAGGAGTTTCACATGGGACCTCGTGACCAGGGTCTTGGTGGGATTTTCAGTTATAATGGTTATGGCTTTGTCCTTAAGAAGCTGCCTTCCCTCAGGGGGTTTCTGGGTGGGGTCTCATGGCTTTGTTCTGACCAGCGGCCTTCCCTTGTTTCCTATACTAACCTGCCTCAACTCCCCCTACCCCCCCCGGGAGTTTACACCCTTATTCTTAAGGGGCAGTTGAAGGGCAATGGTCATTCTTCAGTAGCTGCTTCCTGCTGGTTGGGGGCAGTTGTTCCTGCCTGACAGGGTGTGAAGCTCTGGCTATTCTATTGAGATTGAGGGAAGGCAGTCCAGCACCGTTGTTGGAAATGGATGAAATCCCCCTATGACTAATACCTTGTTCTGGAAGGCAGTGATTCTGGAAGAAATAAACTTAGAATTTTGAAGATACCTAGTCGTACTAAAAGAATAAAGAAGATGGTGGTAAGTGGCCCCCAAAAAGGGGCCAGCCATGACATACTGGACCATGGGTCTGGCTCCTTATTTGATTGCAGTTTGCATGATATATCTTTTTCCATCCTTTTACTTTCAACCTCTTTGTGTCTTTGTCTGTAAGGTGAGTCTCCTGTAGACAGCATATAGATGGGTCATGCTTTTGCATCCAGTCTGCCAATCTCTGTGTTTTAATTGGGGAGTTTAATCCATTGACATTTAAGGTAATAACTGAGAGGAAAGGTTTATTCCTACCATTTAGCTACTTGTTTTCTGTGAATCTTGTATGGTTTCTCTTCTCTAGTTACCTTGTTAGTGTCCCTTTTGGGAAATTGCTTTTTTGTAGTTTGCAATTTTGATGCCCTTCTTCTTTTCATTTCTCTGTATTTTGTAGTTATTATTTAGTGATTACCTTTGTAATTACCATGAACATCTTAAAGTAATAACAACCTAGTTCAACTAGGATCAACCTGGTTTCAGTGGTATAGACTCTCTGCTCTTCTCCTTTATATCTCTATCCCCTTCTGTTTATATTGTTATCATCTCAGATTACACCTTTATACAGTATATGCTCATTAGCATAGATTTTAAATATGTTTTTACACATTTGCCTGTTATGGGGGGGAAATCAGTTACAAACCAAAAGTACTTTATTTATTCTTGTGGCTTCAAGTTACTGTCGAGTGGCCTTTTATTTCAGACTGAATAACTCTCTTTAGCAGTTTTTGTAGGGCAGGTCTTCTAGTAATGAACTCTTTCAGCTTTTGTTTATCTGTAAATCTCTTAATTTCTGTCATTGTTGAAGGATAGGTTTGCTAGATACAGAATTCTTGGTTGACTGTTTTTTCTAGGTGCCATCCTGCTGTGTGCAAGCCTTCATGGTTTCTGTGCAGATATCTGCTGAGATCTGGGCATCCCTTGTATATCACTCTTGCTGCTTTCAAAATCCTCTCTTTGCTTTGGATTGTGACAGTTTTGCTTTAATGTGTCTTGGTGTAGATCTCTTAGATTCTGTCCTGCTTTGGAGATTGTTGAGATTCCTGGATTTATATGCTTATGTGTTTCATCAGATTTAGGGACTTTTTGGTCATTATTTTCTCAAATACTTTTTCTGCCCCTTTCCCTTCTGTCCTTCTGGAACTTCAAAGATGCATATGTTGGCACACTTGATGGTGTCCCAGAAGTCCATAAGGCTCTGTTCATTTTCCTTCATTATTTTTTCTTTCTGTTCCTCGCACTGGATAATTTCAATTGTCTTGCCTTCAAGTTCACTGATACTGTCTTCTGCCTGTTCAGATCTGCTGCTGGCTTCATCTAGTGAATTTAAAAGCACGAGCATGTGAGGTGCCTCCTGGGAAGTAGTGAGCTACATGATCCCCTAAGCTTTGAAACCCCCAGAGCATATTTAGGTCATTGTCTTTCGCCCTAAAAAGAGTCCTTTCAACATCTTCAAGACAGTCTCTCCAGGAGTGGGGGAGGTGGAAGGAGTGCTTATGATGTGCCTACTATGTGCGGGTGCTCCTGATACACCCACTGTGTGCGGGTGCCTTTGGTATACCTACCGTGTGCAGGTGCCTGTGGTGTACCTGTGTCAGCGTGCCCCTGGTGCACCCACTGTATGCGGGTGCCTGTGGTGCACCTACCATGTGCAGGTGCCTATAGTACACCTACTGTGTGCTGATGCTTGTGCACCTATGTGCGGGTGCCCGTGGTGCACCTATTGTGTGCAGGTGCCTGTGGTGCACATGTTCTGTTCAGTTGCTTATGTGTGCACCAACTGTGTGTAGTGCTGATCCTCTACGTAGGGTTGATTCTCACCCAGCCTCTTCTTTTGTTTACTTATCTCACCACGTGGGGCGCCTGCTCCCCCCTTCTCCCAGCCACCAGACGTGCAGCCTTAGAAAAGCTCGCCTGCTCCTGCCGACCTCACAGCGTCTTTGAGATAGCCTGACTTCCTAGACACCCGGGCTAGGGGCAGTGCGGGAGGATGACGAAGGATACGTGAGCTGCTTTGAAGGACTGGACCTTGAAATTGGCTTTCAGCAGAACCAAGTTTCTCCTGAATGGAGCAGGGCCCATTGTCTGTCCAGGCTACTGTGGCACATATTTTCAAGCAAACCCTGGGGTCCGCTGGGGGTAGTGTCAGAGCTAAGAAACATTTGCTTTCAGCCACTTTGGTCCTTTCTGAGGTTGGATGTGCCTAGATATCAGAGCTGAGGTGTTTTGTTTTTTTTTCCTCTTCAGATTTAAGTGCTTTTTTGGGCCTATTGTCTCTCCTCTACCCTTGCAGTATACACTCAATGGCAAGAAAGTGGAAGTGGCAGTGAAGCAGGTCATTGCTGGAAAGACTGTAGAGCACCGCAGCGCCTTCTCCAACCCTGAGACCCTGGATTTATTCCGGAACATCCCTGAGCTCCAGGACTTCTGAGTCAGACTGGCTTGCATGCCTTTCTGCCACATGCACCTGCACTGTAAATTCTGTATGTTCAAGAAATTACTTAGACACCTATGGCTCTTCTCAAAGGAAGTTTGTACCCAGGGCTCTTTGGTGGGGTGAGAGGTGCTCCTCTGCAGTGAAATCTGGTGGGTTCCTGCGTCTCCCACCAGCTGCACAGGCTCCTGACCAGCAGGGGTGGACAGGGAGCATTTGGGTTGTCTCTGTGTGTGTGTGTGTGTGTGTGTACACACAGGCATAGTCACAGCACGTGTCTTGCGATGGTATGGGCTGGGGGCCTGGGCTGGAGCCCACCCTGGAGCAAAGGTCTTGCTTCAACTCCGTAATCCTTCATCTCTCTTGGACTCTTAAGGATCAAGGGTGTCTTCCCTTTGCTGAGCATCCCCTGTTAAAAGGAATCAGCCCAGAGCGACTTGATGCCATCTTTTTACGGCCAGTTGTCAGGCCGCTACTGGTGACTGTCCTTGCCTCACACATGTGCTACAGATCCGCATCCTGGTCGAGCCGTGTTCCATGAGCCGCAGAAAATTCCCTCTGAGCAACGAGGGGATTCCAGTACTTAACACGAGCTCTTTATTTCATGGACTTTGGATGGTTAAACATTTTTTTCAATGTTAATTAAATGTCTGGTCTGCGTGGGCATTTTAAGAACTGGCTGTCCACCCAGTGGGGGTTATTTCCTCCGGGGGATGACAGCCAAGCTCGCCCTCCAAGCTGTGCCCCAGCCGCTGCCGAGGATCCTTCTGGATGGAGCTGCCTGGGCCTCAGCAGGAGGTGCTCCTTCAGCGCCGACATCACTGCGCTGGCTGCCTCCTTGTCCTTGAAATTTTAATATGAAAACTGTGTCGTTACCACTTACAAGTCGGAACCGTATCTCGATAGCTAAGCGGTTGTCATGTACTTTTCAGTTCAGTATACCAACAAAGTTCTGTAGTCCTAATGTTCATTTTGTATTTTTTAAAACTGAAACACTTTTTGAATTCTTTTTCTTCTGGATTGCACAATTTAGGGGGAAAGTGCTATGAGAACTTTAATGCAATAAATATCTACATATATCTACATATGTATATACACCAGACACCCCCCGTATTCCTGTGTGGCTGCGTCTTCCCGTGTGCGTGAAGCTGGCTCTACTGATGTGCCAGCCGAGAGCTGTACCCGGAGGAGTGTTTGGTCCACTTTCTTGGGGCGTGACCCTCTGGCCATTGGACAAAGCTTCTCAGCTGAAGCCTGCACCCCACAGGAGGGTCGAAGTCCTCAGCCTGCACTGCCCCGGGGCCCCCGGCTCAGGTGGGCGGGCTCCTGAACCTCGGCTCTTCCTTACCGCAAGAGCTGGCTTGGTTGCCTGTCCCTGCAGGCCTGGCGGGCAGCTCCAGGAGACAGTGCCCCTGCCTCTGCCTTCCTGCCCTGCTGTCCCCTGTGTGGCTTCACCTGATGGCTGTCTGGGCGGCGGCTCCACCTCTCGCCTTGCGTCAGGTGCCGGGCGGGCGGGGGGCCGGGCAGAGGCATTGCTTCTTTGTTAGCAGGAGTCCCAGCCCTCCTCGAAGCCCTGCTCGGGTCTCACTGGCCAGAACTGCTCCCACGGCCACCCCTGGCCCACGGAGTCTGGAGCACTGGTTTTTTTACGAGGACCTAATTGCCTTTGTGTATTGCTCTCCCCCTGCTGCTGTAGCAGGTCACCACACACTGAGTGGCCTAAATCGGCACAGGTGGATTGTCTTAGGGCTCTGGAGGGCGGCAGTGTGGGGCCTGCAGGCTGAAAGCGTACCTGCAGGCCTGTGTTCCTTGCGGAGGTTCTAGGGGAGAGCCCGTGTTCTTGCCTTTCCCAGCGTTGAGAGGCCTCCCACGTTCCTTGGCTCATGGCCCCTTCCGTCATCCTTGCAGCCAGCGCCGGCCGGTCGAGTCTTCCTCACACTGCCTTTCCCTTGTGGCCTTTCCCTTTCCCTTACACAGACCCTGCAGTAACACTGGGCCTGCCCGAGTAACCAGGGTCTCCTCCCCGTCGCAGGATCCCAACTTCATCACAGCTGCAGAGTCCCTTTGCCAGGGGAGGTCCCATGTCCCCTGGTGAGGGGAGTAGGATGTGGACATCTTTGGGGGCTGTTATTAGGCCTCAGCACTGGGCACTCTCAGCCGGGGTTCTGGAGGAGGGAGAAGAGAGCGGTCGTGGGAGGGTACCAGCAGTGTGGGGAGCTGGGCTGCTGCTGGGGCTGGGCCCCCTGCCCCCGGGTGAGGGACCTGCTTCCTTTCCGGGTCCAGCTGGGCCGGGACCGCCAAACCCTCTCCCCCTGCTGCGGTGCCTCCCGACCCCGTGGGACGAGGCATTACAGCTTAATACAGTGCCCTTTAGTTCCAGCACGATGTCCCTGGCTGATAAGCTCACGTGTCCTTACTAATAAGCCACGCTGGACAGCTTCATTAATGAGAGACAGATGGTTTGGAACAGCAGACGCTCGCGTGCACGCAGCACAGAGCGTCCTGGGACGTGCTTTGGCCTAGACGTCACTCTAAGTCCCCTCCACCTGCCGGCCAGCTGCCTTTGTGTCCCCGAGGCCCCAGGCTATGGCAGGGCGTGGCGCCTCTGGTGTCCCTCCGGCTCCTCCTCCTGCTCTCCCACCATGCACGTCCCATCAGCAGCTTTGGAAGACTCTGGGGTCTGAGACGCGGGTCTGGCTGGCGGCTGCCAGGCTTCTGTGCTCCTACTCAGGCCCTGCGACCCCCAGACCTCCGAGCACAGCTGTTCCTCCCTGGAGCCCCTTCCTCTCACCTCCATGTACTTCCTGGCAGCTGGAGAGCCTCTTCCCCCCCTCCCCAGGCCTGTACCCACCTTCTCACCTCTGCCAGCTCACCTAAGGGATCCTGGAGTCCTTGTATCCTCGGCCCCAGCTTCCCGGCCCCCGCTTTCAGGCTCCTGCCCTCCTTGGCACGGGCCCGAGTCGGCTGGCTCTTGCTATGGGCATTGCCTGCTGGCCTCCCTCACTGGGCTCTGCGCCCTGGAGCACCAGGCCCAGGTCTGCTCACTCACCTGTGTTCAGGCACCTTGGGAAAGGTGTCTCCTCGACCAAACCCACCCTGTCACCAAGGAGGTAGGCTAACAGAAGAGAATTCCTTGAAGCCTTCAAATGCCGGTAAACGAGGGCAGAACCCCCTTTGAGGACCAAGCCACACACCCCAGCCTCAGAGGGGACGTCACATCCAGATTCATGGGGGTGAGTTGCTGTCACAGAGGCCCCAAATCCAGCGGCTCCATCCAACAGCCCTGAGGTAAATGGAGGGTGGCTTTGCTTCAGGGCCACCCAAGGACCCAGGTTTCTTCCATCTGCCTGTCACTATCCCCTGGCGAGGAGGCCGCATCCTCACAGCCCCGTGGGAAAGGGGCACAGAGCAGGTGGCCCCGCCCATCCTCACATTCATCAAGCAGAGCTTTGTCACGTGGCCACACCTGGTCACAGGGCAGGAGGCGGTGTCGGGCCACGTGCACTATCAAAACTCCAGGGAAAGGATGAAGTGGAGAATGGACATCGGGGACAACTGCAGTCTCCACCGCAGGGGAGGCGGGAGTCCAGCTGCCTCTCGTGACCACCGACCAACAGAGCTGCTTGGGGTTCCCTAACGAGAAGTGCTCAAGTCCTAACCCCTGGTGCCTGCTTATTTGGGAATAGAGTCTTGGCAGATGTTTTCAAGTTAGGATGAAACCATACAGGATACGGGCAGGCCCCAAATTGGAGGAGACACGGACCAGGGGGCACGGCCCCTTGAAGACGGGCAGAGTGGAGGGACGGGCCTGCAGGCCGAGAACGCCAAGGGCGGCCGCCACGCGAAGCTGGTTCAGGGAGCGTGGCCCTGCCTGCACCTTGGTTCTGGACTGGGAGGCAGTAGGTTCTGTTGCCAGGGCCCCCGTTGGTGGTGCCTAGTCGTAGCAGCCCTAGGAAGTGAAGACATGGGGTGCTCCCCTGCCGGATCCCGCTGGCCGAGAGTGAGCAGCTGCCTTGACAGGAGGTGCTGCTTTGTCTTTGCGTCTCTGCCTTCTGCGGGGTGGACTGTTTTATGGCACTTTGGCCCTGTGCGCATGTGTGCCTGTGAAGCCGAGATTCAGTGCCTGTTGCAGGCTGTGGGAAGGGCCGTGAACACGGCACATTGCCTCCGAAGGAAGGAAAGCACGCTGCCCACTCCCGGGCAGGTCAGCAGGCGCTGGCCCTCTCCTCGCTGAGGCCTGTCCCATGGAAGCCAGTGGTAGCCACACAGCCTCAGCGTGGGCCCTGAACAGCTTCTGGGTCCAAATCCAGCACCTTTTCTTGGGGTGCTCTGCAGAGTCGAGATCAAGTACTGACTCATCCTTTCAACTGATATGCTCTGTGCTTGTCACTGGGACCCGTGGTCCCCAAGGCAGGTGAGCCCCTTGCCCTGGGGAGTGTATTTCTTGTGGTGGAGATGGATGGTCGGCAAGGAAATGAGAATGTCTGATGGGGGAACATTCCTTGAAGGATGCACTTTAGAAAGGATGGCCTGAAAGGTAAGACACACCATGTGAAGATTGGGGAGGACAACCAGCCAGGCAGTGGAAAGAGAACATGCAAAGGTCCTGGGGCGGGAATGAACTAAACTAGAACAAACAAGGCTGTTTTGAAGAACACAGTGGGCAAGAGAGCAGTGTAGGGGAGGCAGGCTGGCCATCGAGGGGCTGGATTGTATTCTCTGGCAACCTGGAGGCTACAGAGGGTTTTAAGCCTGGCAGTGCCATCATCTGATGAGCATTTCCTTTTGGTGCCCAGTAGGAGGAGCAGAGATGGGCCCAGGATTGGGTACTAGGTGGGTAGCAGACGCCCGACATGCCAGCTCACCAGCCTTCTCCTTCTCTTCTCTCTCTCCTCTCATCATAACCCCAGCATGGATTGTGCACAAAATAGGAGCACGGTTCTAGTTCATCAAGCAAGTAAGTGTTGAATGCACAGCAAAGAGGATTATGTGCTGGTCTGATTAGGCCCAGGAAGCCAAAACTGGCTCTGATGGATGGTGATTCTTTCTCCCCAAGCTACGGCTGCCTTTTACATTAGTGTAAATGATTTCCAAAAGCCTTCTGCCGCTTTGTCCCCAAACTTTCAGGACTGTCTGTCATAAGCAAATAAGTAAAGGCCAGTTAAGATGTTTAAAATGCATCACAAGCTGAACGCGGGCCCTGTTGTCATGGTTATCGTGCCAGAGCATGCTCTCAGCCATCACAAAAGCCAGGGGACTGGCTCATGAGCTGACGTCCGGGAGAAACAGCTGTCAGTCCGCTATGCTCTGGAACAATTTGCAAACTTTTTTTTTTGACTTGCAAATATCTTTTATTTACTTTTTAAAGACACTTAGATTACATAAATGTTACACAAAAAATATAGAGATTCCCATATACCCCACCTCCCACACCTCCCACAACCTCCCACATAAACATCCTTCATTAGCGTGGCACATAAATGGCAATTGATTCCCTGTACACGGCTCATCTGTCCCTTCTATTCAAACCTATACTTGGTGCTGGAGTTCGTAGCTGTACGTCCAGAGACTGGAGTCCTTGGGCTGTCCGTGTGCCAGCTGGGTCCAGACCCTTGGTGGAGCTGCAGGTCCTACTCTACAGCTCATTGGACTCACCCAGGACAACTGACGGGAAGATGATGATGGACAACGGCCATCCCAGGGAATGGAGAGAAGGCGCAGCTGCAGGCAGGATAGTCCCATCCATCTTCCCCATGGGATATAAGCCCCCTCTCACTTGGAGGTGGAGTGGACGTCACCATCCCAGACTCCCCAGGATGGGGGGAAGAGCTGTGGGCTAGAGTGGACTTACTGGTGTTCTACTATAGACATATTGGGATTCCAGCAATGGAAGAAATTACAACCTTGATGTGGAGCCGGTGGCCACTGGAGGCTCTGGGGGCAGGGGGAGGGAAAAGCAGTTGTAATACGGGGGCTTTTTCGAGACTTGGGAATTGTCCTGAGTGACACTGCAATGACAGATATAGGCCATTTTGCATCAGCATATAACGTGCAGAGCTGTGTGGAGAGAGAGTGGTCTACGATGGGAACTACGATGGGAACTGCGGTCCATGCTCAGTGGCAAAGCCCCAGGGCGTGCTTATCAACAGCAGGGGATGTGCCGACTTTTAAATGCTGCTACACCTTCCCTGTTCTTCGTCCTACTTGTTTCTTTCCTGTTGCAAAAAAGCTAAAGAACAAGTGGAGTTGGGTTTTGGGGAGAGCAAAAGGGAGTGGCTGTCCTGTTGTCTTCCACTTTGAGGGCTGCACACACTCCCCAAGGCTCTCCCAGGTTCAAGGCTCATCAGCTTCATCCCTCCTGCTTGCTGTTTACCTGCTGCGTGATTCCTTCTGGCAGCCACTTCACCTTTCAGTCAAGACCCAGGTTTCTGTTGGCCTAAACAAAAAAGGGTATTATGGCCTTGCAGTTCTGAGAACTTCAAAGCTAGTTTCAGGCATGGCTGGATCCAGGGGCCCCAATGACATCATCTTATCTCTCCTTCTCAGCTTTGCTCTCCTCTGTGTTGACTGCACTCTCAGAAGTCTCTCCAGGCTTATATCTTCACAGTGCTGAGCAGGGCAGAAAGATATTTGCCAGCAGTTCCAACACGAGTTCCCAAATCAAATCCCATTGGGCTGTTTGGATGACCTGCACCAACCACTGGCCAGGAGGGGAGAATCTGCTGATGGGCCTGGCCTGGGTCCTATGTCCCCCCAGCCCCCAGAGGCCCATGTGGCATCAGTCCCAGGCAGTGGCAGAGGCTGAGGGTAAGGAGGCCTGGTCCTGGAGAAGCCTGTGGGGCCAAGGACCAGCCCCTCTGTTGCTTTTCATCTTTTCACGGGTGTCCCTCATTTCTCTCCTTCCCTGCTTTCTCTATTGCTTTGCTTTCTCTCCCCTCTCTCTGCTCCCCTGTGCCTCATCTCTCTTTCTCCCCGCTCCCTGCTGCTCCCCAGTATAACAGAGCCTCAGGTTGTCCAGAATACAAGCTCTGTCCTAGAGACTATTGTTAGAATGGATTTCCATATTTGGAAAATGGGGGAAACATGGGCACTGTTTTTCATAATACCAGCTCTGGAAGCTCTTTAATCTTATTTTTGTTGTAAGAATTCTGTAAGGCTCTGAGTTACCGTCTCACCGCCCCCTCTGAGTCTGCACTCGGGTCTCATGCTGCACCCTCCCATGGCCCGCCCACAGCCGCAGGCCCGCTCCTCTCACTCCTGCCCTTCCTCCTCCCCCTCCTCCTCCCCAGCTCTCTCTCCTCCCATCCTCCCTCTTCTCCCTCCTTCCTCTCCTCCCCTCTCCCCCTTCTCTTCTCATCCCTCTACCGTGTTTCCCTTTCTTCCCTCTCCCTTCTCCCCCCTTCCCCTCTCCCTCTTACCCTGTTCCCCCTCTTCTCCTCCCCTCTTCCTCTTCCTCTTTCTCCTTCCTCCCTCCCCCAACCTTCCTCATCCCTGCAATCCACTTCATGAGTGTCCCTCTCTTGTTGCTGACCCCTCTGGTCAGTTGAGGTGACAAGAGCACTGGACTAGGAGTCTGGGAGCCCAGTTCAGTGCCTGCTCTGTCCCTCTTCCACAGTGTGACTTTAGGCCAGTCACTTCACCACTATGCCTCCACTGAATAAATAGTATACAGCAATCTTCACTTTCAATAAAACGTGAGATAGTCTTCGTTTTTTTATTTATTTCCTGAAGTACAAAACGCTGAACAGAAGTTGAACTCTTCCACATTCAGGTGCTCGGTGAGTGGGTTTTTAATGCAAGTGTATCCCACGTACTGCAGAGGACGTACTCGTGGCAAAAAAGTATTCGTCTTGGACCTGAAACTCAAATTTATCTGGGAACCCCCCTCTGGAGCCGGGGGGCCGGATCTGAGCCCAGCTCCGCCGCCGGGTGCCGGGGCGGTTCTTCAAGGCCTCGGCGCCTTGTCTCCCGCCTGGCCCAGAGGACTCGAGGCCGAGGCGCTCGCAGGCTTGAGGCCGGCGTGGCCGTGCGCGGGGCCCACGGGACCGCCCACGTGTGACGCGCTCTGGCCTCCAGGCCTTCCGGCAGCCGCCCATCTCCGGCGGCTCAGGGTCACGGTCCCAGAAGGACAGGGACTCTCTCCCCCTTGCATTCCCACAGAAGACCCGAGAAGGCGTCTCACTGGCCTAGGCCATGTGCCCATCTCCGAGCCAATCACCGCCCCCAGGAGAATGGCGGGCTCTGATTGGCCGCCCCGGGTCCCGTGACCAGCGCTGCCTCGGGGTGGCGGCGCCCACCTGAGGCGCGGGGACGGCGGTGGGGCGAGGCTGGCGGGAAAGGCCGCGGGGCCCGTTCTAGGGCTGGTGAGCTTAGGTGGCCGCTGCTCTCAGCCTCCCTGTCGAGTGGAAACGGATGCGAAATTGTACAGGAAGACCTTGTTTCAGGGAGGAGAGCGAACTGAAGGGTTGCCTGGGTCTGGGCTGCAAGAGTTGCCCATAAAATTGCGAAGGAAAAACCATTTCAGGTTCTGAGTGTACATGTGTAATGAAGGAAAATGAGACCTATTTGCCCGAAAAGCAATGACAAGACATGGGCTTTGAGGATCAGCGAGACTTAAACCGAGGCAGGCCACCTTCTGAGGAGCGGCAGCTCCATACGGGAGAAATCCATCTCATCAAACTGGGGGTGCCCGTCGGGGGTAGCGTTTCCTCTAAGCGAGGTACCTCAGGGCTTGTGGGAGCTAAATAAAACGGCAGCAAACTTTTTGGCGCTTTTTTTTTTCCTTCTGGGGAAAGCCAGCCGTGATGGTTGATTTCATGTGTCAACCTGGCTGGGTTATGATGTCCAGTTGTTTGGTCAAGCAAGCCCTGGCCTGTTACTGGGAGGGTAGTTTATAGATGGATTTGCACCTCTGGCTGATCTACAATCAACAAAGGAAATTGCCCTAAGCCATGAGGGGGGGTCTCCTCATCCAGTGACTTGGAGGTCTTAAAGTAAGAACGGAGGATTTCAGAAGTTAGAAGTTCGGCCTCTCTTTCAGCCGGCTGGCTTCACCTGGGGAATTCAACTTTACCTTCATCGGAGTGTCCATGGAATTTTTTTTTTTTTTTTTTTTTTAAAGATTTTATTTATTTATTCATTTATCTCCCCCTTGCTGCTCGTGCTCGCTGGGTCAGCTAACCACGCCGTGCGGGCGGGCCTGCCCTCACCAGGAGGCCTCAGGAACCGAACCCAGGGCCTCTCATATGGTAAACGGGAGCCCTACTGATTGAGCCACAGCCGCCTCCCATGTCCATGGAATTTTGACTTGCCAGTCCCCATGGCTGTGTGAGCCAATTCCTGTAAGTACCTTCATCTACACACATTCTTCATTTACAAATATGTGTTTGTATCCTGTTGGGTCTTTTTCTCTGGAGAACCCTGGCTAACACACCAGCCATTTAAGAAGTCTGACCCGTGAGGCCGCCATGTTGTAGAAGCCAGCCGCATGTCACTGAACGTCCAGCAGAGCCCAGCCTCCCAGCCACCCCTGCCAAGGCACCAGGGATCCCAGTGGAGCCACCTTTGACCCTCTAGACCAGCCATCTGCTGGCCGAGCATCACTGAGCAACCTCAGTCGACACCCTATGGTACAGAAGAACCAGGCAGGTGAGCCAGCCCGAATTCCTGACTCACAGGATCTGTGCAAAACAAAAATGGAATGATTTTTGGTCTGTGCTGTAAGTTTGGGGGTAGCAATGCAGCAATAGTAGTGGGAACAGGGCTCCTTTAAAATGGAGCCGAGCTGGTGATGCCAATGCCAGACGAGGGCCTGGAGGGCCTGGGGAAGCCTGCAGGCCACTGCTCTGGCTGCTCTGTCTCAAGCCTGAGTGGGCCAGCCCTGGGCCTGGACTGCCGGGGTTCAGGTCCTGGCTCGGCCAGCTGGGTCACACCAGGCAAGTGTCTCATCCACTCAGGGCTTCAGCTTTCCCATCTGTAGAATGGGACTGACCACAAACTGCCAACTTGGCAAGAGGGAACAGGACTCTCAAGCTGGTAGCCGAGGGCTCAAATCCAGCCCGCAGGTCTATCATGCTTGGTACCCATGATTGTTGTTTCACTATTTGGGTCAGATGCCAGTTTGGAAATTGGCAGATTTCGAAGCTTCTCTGGGAAAAAATGGGAAGATCAGGCAAGGTTGAGTCCATCTTGCTTAGGGCAGCAGTTGCCTGGTTGTAACAGCTTAACCAGAGTAGCTGCCTCGCGTGGCTCTGGGGGCATCCATCCATTCGGCCTCAAACAGCCCATCCTCACTCGGGCCCTGACCTATAGTGACCTTTCCGGAACAGTGACTGAGCTCCAGAGCTCAGTGAGGCCACTTAGTGGTGCACGGCAGGTGGATGATGACGAGAACATGGTCCCTCCACCGCCATCGTGACGAGACATGACCCTGCCCAATTTAGCCACAACCCTGGGGGAAGAGGGGAATCGACTGACATTAACTCTGTGGGCTTAGGAGAGTGCAGGCTTGTAAAAGAAATGAATTCTGGTTATAGAAAAATCCAGTCAGATCTCTGCATACCTGAGCGAGTGCTCAGCTTTGGGCGAACACTCCTCTGAGCCCTTAGAACATCAGTTCCCTTACGCCTCATGGCTCTCTCCCTGTTTTTACAGGATGGAAATGGAGGCACAGGAAAGTTAACTTGCCCGAGTTCATAGAGCTAATCAGCGGTAGAATTGGGATTGGACCCCAGGCGGCCTGGCTGCAGAGGCTCCTTCATCAGTAGCTCATTTCCCGGCAAAATCTCCCGAGAGAGCAGGGACAGAGAAGCCCTCGGAGGCTGCACGCAGGAGTCCTCAGCCTGCAGTTGAGCGGCGCTTACAGGCCTCTGGTGGGAACTAGAAGCCAAGGCAAGGAGGGGGCAGGTGGGTGCTCGGCTCCCACCCGGGCTGCACTGGAAAGGGCTGATGAATGTCACACTGCACCAAGCAGATTGTGGTCCCCGCCATTTTGGTGACAATGGCCTGGTCCCCTCCATGCTATGGCAGCGGAAGCCAGGCTTCTGGCGGCCGATGGCGACAAGCTTCATTTCCACCAGTCTCGCTCAGGTGGCCCAGGGCTGTGGCTCCCACTGGTGGTCCACTGAGCTGTCCTTACAGAACCGAAGGGGTCTGGGACCCCTGGCTGCAGGATATAGTAGCAGCAGGTTGCTAGCCCCTTAGGAGGCAGATATCATCAGACCCCCGTTTTGCAGATGGGGAATATGACACCAAGTTCAGGGAATGAGCCCAAGGTCACACACAGCTGGCAAGTGGCAAGGCTGGGATTGCAGCCCAGGCAGGCTGGCTCCACACACTGCCCTTGACCTTCTTCCTGAGATTTATGGGAAGAGCCCCCAAGAAGAATGGGGAAAATCCCTCTTTGATAAACCTCATTTTGTGGTCCTTTTCTGTGTAGTTCCTGAATGTCTAGATTGATTAAAGAAAAAAAAATCACACCCCAGTGAAAAAGATCAATTGCCATGTATCATTCCCAAGCCACTTTGACACTGTCACAAACTCTCTCACATGCTTGAGCCTCTAATTAGATTTGGAGTGAGAATCAATTCATATGTCATGAAATTTTAAAAGACAACGTTCCATGAATGGTACTTCCCATTATCCTAGCTTGATTGAAATTGTGGGTTTTTAAAGGATGCTATTTATACTCTTTAAGACAATAGAGCTTTCAAAAGGGTTCTGACTCTTAAGCTTCATGTGTGATTCCTAAGGAAGTGGAAATTTTCAAATTTTCGTAATGAATGTGTTTTTGGTGGCTTGCTTTTTCTCTCTCGTCTCTCTCCCCCTCTTTTAAAATAACCTGACTCCACAGTGTCTCTTTCCCACTTGATGGGAACCTCAAGTTCTTGCCAAAGTATGTATGCCATAATTGCTTTCATGTTCAGACATAGCAAGGGCACGTAGTAAATGGCCGCAACGCGGATGTGACAACTCTATTAGGCCTGGGTTCCTGCATGGTTGACCTTGCAAATTGAATTTAGAGAGGTCAGCCCTTGTGCCTCGCTGCTGGGTTTCGCGTTCCCAGTTTGGGGGTGGGGTACTGGGAAAGTGTGTGCGTGGGCACGGACAGCCGAGCAGCCATTCCTCCCCTCCTCCCATGATGGATGGGCCCCTGCCTGCCATGGCGTTATTAGCCACTCTGTCAAGGTGACAATGTGATTTTTAATATTCCATCTTCAGGCCTGAGGTTTATTTTTAGATTGGAGTTAGCCAGCCTTCCTGGAGCCACAGAAGTTTAGGGCATGGTTCCCCATCCTGGCTGCCCAGCAGAATCCACTGGGAGCTTTTCAACCCACCAGTCCCCACAGGGAGCGTGCTGTGGGTTAAATCGTGTCCCCAACAAGGCATGCTCCCCGGTTTAGGAACAGGATCTTTCACAGATGTAGATAGTTAAGGTGAAGTCTTACTGGGTTCGAAGCCGATATGCATGCATCCTTAGAAGGGGAGAAAAGACAGACTGGAGAGATGCAAGGGGCTGGCAAGCCCCAGAAGCAGGGAGAGGCAAAGGGGGACCCTCCCTTAAACCCCTCAGAGGGAGCGGGGCCCTGCCCATGCCTGGATTTCAGACTTCCAGTCCCAGAGCTGGGAGAGAATGAGTTTCCATTGTTTTAAGCCTCCCAGTTTGTGATTCTCTGTTATGACAGCCATAGGAAATGGATACAGAGCCTTCTGGGGTGCAGGAAATGTTATCTACCTTGATCCAAGTGGTGGATACTTGAGATGGTATGTATGTATGTATTTATTTATTTTATATATGTATATAAAATAGGAGGGTACCGGGAATTGAACCCGGGACCTTATTTATGGGAAGCAGACACTCAACCACTGAGCTACGCCTGCTCCCCTACTTGAGTTTATATATGTGTAAAAATAATTGATCTGTACATTTATGATTTGTGCACTAGGCTGTAAGTATTTTAGATCTCAATGATAAAGTACTGATTCCCAGGCCCTACACCTAGAGATACTGATTCTAATGGTCGAGAGAAAAGACGGCATCGATATTTTTAAAAAACTTGCCACAAGGAATATATGGCATGAGCATAAAGACAAAACCCAGGCATGGAAAACCCCCAAGGATAAGAGAATTGTGGAACTGAGGGCTAGGCTATTTGGTCTATAGAGGCCAATGACTTGTGAGCAGAAGTGACATGGAGCATTTCCAGGCCAGAGCATTTAATTGGCGATATAAGACCCTCCGAAGCTCTCTTTGCCCTTTGGTAATGTTTGAGATTGTGGCTGCCCCCTCGGCAAAGTTTTTAGTGATTACGGTGGACAGAGCTCCTACCCTCCAACTTGCAATGGACATGCAATGGGAGTGAGAAATCAGTCATGGTTGTTTAAAGCCACTGACATTTTGGGGCTATTTGTTACTGCAGCAGAATGTAGTCTCTTCTGACTGCTACAAGGTTCTTTCCCTGGGCCTTGGATGTGGAATAGGAGGAGGGAGGCATTTTGAGGGGTGGAAGCTGACTGAACAAAGGCTGGGACAGTGAACTGTGCCTGCTGTGTGCTGAGACGTGGAACGCATGCTTGGGCAGGGAGGGAGGTGTCTTCCTACAGCGGAGAGACTGGCAACACCCAGCAGGGAGGAAATGACTCAGTGCTTGATGGAGACTGGTGGGTGAACAGATAATGTTATTTGTCAAAGTAAGTGCTGTTTTTCCTTCCTTCATTTCCCTCTCTCTCCTGGGCCCTTCCCTTCTATCAGGCAGTTGCAATACTCTGTGTACTTTGCATCAGGAATGACAAAATTAGCAGCCAAAAAGAAAGAGAGAAAGAAGGCATTTGCTGCTCTTCCTGTTCTAAGCCTCGCCTCGGGGAGCAGGGATAGTGCACTGCCGTGAGCGCCTGCTTCCCGCGTACGAGGTCCTGCGCTCAATGCCCAGTGCCTCCGGAAAAACAGTCTAGCCTTTGGGGAAATTGAAAGGATGCCCAGCACAGACCAAAAAACTGGGGGGAAAACTGGGTGAAGAACAGGTATTCTTCACATACCCCACCTTCCCTGGACTGGGTGGGAAGGATGACACTTGGGGGAGAAGCTGTGAGAAAGAAGACATTGGTGGGTATGAGTGAGGGGGTCCCGGCTGTCTGGGCTGAACCCTTGTAGGCAACAAAGCCTCCAGATTCTTGTTGGATCAAAGAGCAGCGAGGGCCTGGTTTCCTGGGGGGAGGCCTGGGAAGGTGACAAGGACTCAGAGAGCCTGATTCAGCTAAGAATGCTTTGCCAGCAAGGAACAGAATACTCAGACAGTAGGGATTTAGTGAGTATAGGGATTTAATAGCTCATGTGACTTGATAAGTGGGGCAACAATATCAGGCCTTTGGGGCACCATCTTGGTGAGTTTTTTGGTCTTTCCTCATGGTCACAGAATGGCTGCTGCCGCTACAACATCAGTCTTCACACATCTGTGTCAATGGTAGGGTGAGGGTGGGATACAGTGAAGAGTTGTGGCTCTTTTTTTAATTTTACCAAGGGGAAATGTTTTCCCCAGAAAGATCCCTAGCAAACTTCCCTTCCAATTCATTGGCCAGAACTGTCTCTCATTGCCTCCCTTAGCTATAAAAGGAGGCTGCGAAGCAGGTATTTGGATTCTTTCTCCACTTTTAAGTTTTGACATGACTTCTGACTTAAAGAAAAGTTGCGTGAATGGCACAAAAAATGATTATTCTCTGTCCAAATTCCCCAAATGTTAACATTATACATTTTCTTTATCCTTTCCTCTCGGTGTACACACACACACACACACACATATACACATACACACACACACCTATTTTTCTGAATTAAGAGTCAGTTGTAGCCATAATGCATTATATCTAAATACTTCATTGTGTGTTTCCTAAAAACAAGGACATTCTCTTTCCTACCCACAGCACAATGATCAAAATTCAGAAAATAACATTGCAAGGCTATTATCTAGTCTACCGACCCTTTTCAGACTTCACCAGCTGTCTCAACGAGGCTCTTTCTAGCAGCACAACAGCTGAGACCACACACCTCATGCAGTTGTCACGTCTCTTTAGGGTCCTTTCATCTGAAGCTCTCCCTGTGTCTTTCTTCATCTGCTGTGACATTGACACTTAGGAGAGTACTGGACAGTGACTCTGCAATCTGCCCCCGGTTTGGGTTTCTCTGATGGCTCCTTACCATTAGATTCAGGTACGACCTTTTGGCGGGACCATCCGAGCTCATGCCGAGGCCTTGTTGCCTGCCATGTGGGGCATGCTGCTGCCGCGCCCCACCACTGGCAATGTTTGCATTGCCCACTTGGGTGAGGCGTGGCGTGCCAGGGGCAAGACGGCTGCCGACATCTGCCAAGAGTTCAGGCTTCCTGGGTTCCTCTCTTCCCGGGGCTTGTTTCTCTCCGGGCTCAGCTGCCCTGCTCTCTCCACAAGGCCAGCTGTAGACTATAAGGCGACCGGCTCTTTCTCTCTCCCTGGGGCTTGTTTCTCTCCAGGCTCAGCTGCTCTGTTCCTCTGTGTGCTTACTTCCCGGGCTCCAGCTCAACACTCTCACTCTCTTCTCTGCCATGTGGTTTTATCTGTGAGTCCCCATCCACCAAGGGGGTGGGGACTCAACATTCTACTAATGTGGCCCAGTCAAATCCCTAATCATAATTTAATCAAGCCCAGAGGAAGAAACCAGTTTACAAACATAATCCAGTATCTATTTTTGGAATTCATAAACAATATCAAACTGCTACACCTGGGTAATGATTTAGGGGGATTTTGTTAATTTTGAACCAGAGAAACCACTCCCAGCTTTCTCCCATGTCTGAATCTCCCTAACCTCACTTGAATGCAGTTTTTTAAAAGCATCTGAAATATTTTCCATATCAAGTGTTTCAAGGACCTAATTATCAACTTCATTATAATTGTTCATTAGTTATGTTTTGTTCAGTTACTTTAACGAGTTGCCAAATGGAACACAAAGCCGGCAATTAGCATTATGTAATTGTAACAAGACACTCAGATTGGGTTATGGAACCTCGTCTTTGCTTGCACATTCTTCCCCCCGAGAAACAAAACAGCAGTGGCGGCCGCCCTCGTCCTGCTCACCAGATCCGCCCAAGGCAGTGGAGAGCTGCCTTTGCATTTTCTTTTTTCTTTCTGACCAGTGTGGTTTATTTCTGCTCCAGCCAAGCTTCTTTGGACTCTGGCTGGGGAAAGGGGCCTCAAGAAGACCCAGGCATGGTGGCGTCCCCAGGCCTAGGTGAGCAGGTGATACCCCAAGTGTCATCGCTGAACTTGCGGCGGGGGGATCGGGAAGCTGCAAATCAGGCATGTTGTGAGTCCCAGGAGTCCTGCCAAGCAGGAGAGGACGACAGCCCAGAAGGGAGGTCAGAGCTCTCAGTCAAGGCCTCATTTCAGGTGGGAAAGCACCCATCACAGGGCACTTGAATGAGACTCGTAGGGGACGCGGTTCCATCCCCAACAGTCACGCAGCCAGGAAGTGCTGGAGCTGGGCTCATGCCCAGGCAGCCTGGCCCAGAGTCTCCACTCCTGGCCTTGACTTTGTCTCCATTTGTTGAGTCTCAGAGAAAAGATATTTTTAAAAAACACATAATTACCTCCTTTATCCAGTAGGAGATTATCAGTGAGGAAAACTTTGCCTTGCTTTTTAGGCTCTTAATTGTTATATCTGAATGTATTTTATTTATTTATAAAAATTTTACTTCTTTATTTATTAAAATTTTATTTATTTCTCCTCCCCTCCTCATTGTTTGTGCTCGCTGTCTTTTCTCTGTGTCTGCTTGTTGTATGCTCGTCATCTTTTTTAGGAGGCCCTGGGAACTGAAACTGGGACCTCCCATGTGGTAGGCAGGTACCCAACTGCTTGAGCCACATCCGCTTCCCCTCTGAATGTATTTTATTTTATTTTATTTATTTATTTATTTTCTAGATTTTTAAAATTTATTTATTCATTTATCCCCCCCTTGCTGCTTGTGCTCGCTGGGTCAGCTAACCACGCCGTGCGGGCAGGCTTGCCTTCACCAGGAGGCCCCGGGAACCGAACCCGGGGCCTCCCATATGGTAAACGGGAGCCCTACTGATTGAGCCACAGCTGCTTCCCCCTCTGAATGTATTTTAGAGGCAGGAACACAACTCTCTAAAATCTGTCATGAAACTAGATCACAGTCCTCTCATGTGGCCGTCCTCAACCCAACCGCTATGGCCGAGGGACAGAATTACCCAAATGGACAGACCGAGATTTCCTACCCAATAATTTGATCCATGAAGATGCTTTGACAGGATTTCACCAACAAAAACTCATTTGTGAAACCTAAAGTTGGTTTGGCTAAGAGTGTCAGGCAGCTTCTTTGGAGTGCAAGTGACAGAAACCTAACTTACTCGGCTTTATTGGTTCATGTGACTGAAAAGGCCAAGCATGGATTTCAGGTGTGGCTGGATCCAGGACTCAGTGTCATCAGGTGCTCTCCCTCCTTCTTGCCAAGGGCTCTGCTTTCCTCTGCGTGGCTCACCAAGGGGGCCAGCCCTCTCCCCGTGTCGCAG
Organism: Tolypeutes matacus; assembly: GCA_026826555.1. Classification (NCBI taxonomy): domain Eukaryota; kingdom Metazoa; phylum Chordata; class Mammalia; order Cingulata; family Chlamyphoridae; genus Tolypeutes; species Tolypeutes matacus. The sequence continues at coordinate 3,632,546 of JAKSZT010054518.1, read as the reverse complement.
CTGTGGAGGGGTGCTACAGGGATCTCCCCTCGAGGAAGTGGCCATTCGGTGGCAGGGGATGCAGCCAGCTGACGGTCTCTAGCTGCAGCACCTTTGGGGTCTGCCCCAGCCTCGGAGTGCGGCCTTCCTTTCCCAGGCAGCCCCAGCAGGTGATGGAGAGCTGCGGAGTTACCGGGGCTTGGCTCTTTGTGCTGAATGTGTGGCTGCCTTAAGGAATCGCCACACATGGGAGCCTCAAGCCAGCAGGTTCTGGAGGCCACAGGTCTGGAGTGAAGGTTTTGGGGGGCCCAGCTCCCTCCAGAGTCTCTGGGGAGGGTCTCCCCCACAGCCTCTTCCAGCTCCTGGAGGCCCCAGGTGCTCCCGGGCTTGTGGCCGTGCCCCTCAATCTTGGCCTCCGTCCTCACACGGCCGTCTCCTGTGTCTGTGTCTTCTCTTCTTATAAGGACACCAGTCATCAATTTAGGACCCCCGGCCCAGCACGAGCTCATCCTTACACAACCTGTGACTGTGACCAGGCCTGCCGAGCTGCCGGCAGCTGACCGTGGTGGGACAGCGGCACTCACTGAGGCTGCCCTGGCCAGCCCTGCTGCGCCGCCTTTTATCTTTCACAGGCATCCCCCCCACCACCGCCTCTACCACCAAACCTCCTAACTTCATTTCAGGGTCTGCTTCTTGAATGACCAAACCTACACACCAGCGGCATTTTCCAGGAGCTTGGCCCTCCCCCTGCTTTCCCAAGAGTTCCAGCAACCCCCAGGCCTGACTCTCACTGGCTGAAACTGGGCTACTGGCCCGTCCCTGAGCCCTCTCTGGCAGTCTGGCCAGCCGGGCTCGGGGCTCTTGGCTCCCTCTCCCCTACCCCCTCCCTCCCAGTCTCTCTCTCTCTCTCGTACAGTCCCTGCTTTCCCAGAATTTTCATTTCTTTATTGCTTGCTCTCCTTCTCTCTGTCTCTGTCTCTCTCTTTCTCCACTTTTTTCTCATTTTCTCTCTCCTGTCTCTTTTTTTCCCCCCCTCTGTCCCTTCCCCTCTCTGTCTCTATTTCTGCCTCTGCCTCTGAATGTCTGTCTTTCTGTGTAGTTGTCTGTCTCTGCCGTTCTGTTTGTCTGGCTGTGTCTTTGTGTTTGTCTCTGCCTGGCTGTCTGTCTGCTGTCTCTTTCTGGCTCTCTGTCTACTGTCTGTCTCTGTGTGTCTGATTCTCTGACTCTCTGTCTGCCTCCCTCTGGCTGTCTGTGTCTGCCTCCCTCTGGCTGTCTGGCTCTGTCTCTCTGCCTGGCTGTCTGTTTCTCTGTCTGTCTCTCTGTCTCTCTGTCTGGCTCTCTGCCTCTCTGTGTCTGTTTCTCTGTCTGGCTCTCTGTCTCTCTGTCTGGCTCTCTGCCTCCCTGTCTCTCTGCCTGGCTGTCTGTTTGTCTGTCTGGCTCTCTGTCTGTCTCTCTGTCTGCCTTCCACTGGCTGTCTGGCTCTGTCTCTCTGCCTGACTGTCTGTTTCTCTGTCTGGCTCTCTGCCTCTCTGCCTGGCTCTCTGCCTCTCTGTCTCTCTGCCTGGCTGTCTTTTTCTCTG